>JAUMHQ010000066.1:18835057-18848550 GCA_032361165.1 Enteromius paludinosus
AATATAAATACACACACATAAAGTATATATATATATATATATATATATATATATATATATATTGAAAATATTTATTGTCTATTTATTGTGTTTATGTTCATATTTTATATTATATATAAATATATTTAATATATAAACAACATATATTTTTTTAAATATGTACATGCATGTATATATATATATATATATATATATAAAATAATAATTACACAGAACTTTTATTTTGGATGTGTTTAATCGCAATTAATCGTTTGATAGCGCTACATAAAATGCATTTAAAATATCAAAATATATATTGAACGTAATCAGTTGACAAAACTCATTTTATTAGATTATTAAACATATATTATAGTTTTTAAAAAAAATTTAACATTTAAAAAAAATGCTTTTTTTGTTATTAAATGCATTGTGTCATATATAAATATACACTAGTTTGACATGACTATGCTGTTAAACTAATGAAAAGATATTCAAACTACTTTCTATCAGTGTTTCTGGTATGAAATGCATCATGCTATCTGAACACTTGTTGATTTATATGATAGACGTGGCTGTACTGTAAGCGCTCAAACACACTCACATATACCTGCTCTCGTCCACTACTGAACTACACACACATGACAGAACGCTCGTTTGATGTCGCGCGTGTGTGTGAGCCTGACACGGCAGGGGTAGAGTTTAAAACGCGACGTGACCTTTACCCTCTAATCAAACCTTTGATTTATCCCTTCATTTCAGAAGCCCCTGCTCTGCCATTTAACAAAACAAACCTCTCAACTGAGATTTAGGCCACGAAACCAAGCCGCCGATGCACCCTGGTGGAGAAAACCTCTTAAATGTCAGCAACGCAAACCAGCTGTTTGAGCCAGCGAGAAGCAGCGTCTTCAAAAGTCAGACGTCAGAAGACGGGCAGCCATGTTTCTGCTCATCTAACCTGTGCGTGTGTCTCTGCAGCGAGAGCCAGGAGCTTACCGGGACACGCGCAGCCTCCCACGGACATCTTCTCACATGCCCTTCGCCGGAGCGCGGCCGAACGCTGGAACGGAGCCGATCAGATTCTGCCGCTGCTGCTGCTGCTGCTGCTGCTCACATGGGCGTCTGTTTTCCACACACACTCACACGCAGCAGCTCTGAGAGCCAGAGAGGGAGGAGAGAGTGGAAACAGAGAGGGAGAGAGAGAGGGAAAGGTTAAAAAAAGAACAAGCACAAAGGAATGAGAGCAGAGAGAGAGAACCGGAGCGATGCGCACAGGGTCTTTTGTAGATCAGTATGTAAGAGTTGTTTGTGGTTTACATCACCGCTATGAAGAAGCATCTCATCAATCGCCTAAATCAGGGGGTTCCGACCCTTCAAATTTGATCATCGTGGCATGAAAGACCCCCGTGATAAAAAGTACAAGACGTATATAGTTTCTATCATGAACATCCAGGTATACGGTGAAAATATCTATGTCTAAAATTAACATTTTAATTGAATTTATATGCATTTGTGTTTTTATAAAAAAAAAAAAAATAATAATTGCTTTTTTATTTGTTTGTTGGCATGGTTTAATTTAAATGTTAAGTGTTTTATTTAATTTACTTGTAGTTTTCTTTATTTATTTACTTATTCTAATTTAATTTAATTTTTTATTTTATTGCATATTTATGACTTCAATTTTACATTTTACAACTTTACTTTTAAATGTAATAAAATCCAAATATTTATGATTTTCTTATTATTTACTTGTATATCTTTTCATTTCTTAATAATATTTAGTTAATTATTATATAACGTATTTTAATCTCAATTACATAATCATTTATTTATTATTTTATTTACACATTTTAATCAAATGTTTATTTATTTATTTCCATAAATTTTCTAAATAATTTACATATTCAGTTATTTTATTATTTTATTTTATATAATTTTTTTGTTTATTATTTTATAATTGTTTGTTTTTATATTTGTCATTTTTTTACTTTTTTTTTCTTGTATACTTTTCCACAGATCACCAAACACTCCCTTGATGCCCCCTGAATCCTAACCCGTCTGATCTAATTAATTTCCTGGTATGCCGTTGAATAAATCAAATCAATTGCTAATATTTTCCACAAAATGAAGACAATCCAGAAGACTGTGTCAGAGTAAATCAGTGGACAAACTGACTTCAGTGTCAAGTTGAGAGAACTCAATAGCAAACATTTTTAGTTTTTAGACTTCAGGATCTCCATTGTTGATTTGAAAAGAAATCAGTGATCTAATAAACTGTGTAGTATTTGTGAGGTCTATCCCTCGTCATCAGACGCTGCTCTCGCTCTCTCAGACAAAATACCTTCTGGCTCTGTACCAAATCCTAGCGAGCTCCCTATAGTCTCCATTCACTTCTATTCCTGAAGAAACACAAGCTCACGCTACAAATATGTCTTCGTCTGTATTGTGGCAGCATTAATGACCTCTGACCTGTGAAGTCAAAACACGCAAAGATATCTGAGCAACAGGGTTACAACATAACATACAGTAATAGTGTCACATCTGATTATTCTGGATGTTCCCTTTGAAGGTGACAGACAACAAGGTGGCTCTGTGTGTTTTGGCACAGGAGAGAGAGAGAGACAGAGAGAGAGAGATAGACGTCTCTCACTTTTATTACTGTTCATCTCTCAGAAGTTACTATTTCCCCGCCTGTCTCATCCATTCATGAGCTCAGCTTTACAGGTCATCAGAGAGGTCACAGCTGTTTTATCTGCAGATGTTCACCTCTGACCCCTCCAATTCACGAATCCTGCCACTACTGCACAACATACATCAGCACTGAATCCTTCCGTCACAGCTGAAATATTATTAAACAAAGCCATGTGAAAGACATAGAACAGGGAAGAGAGGAGACGTGAGATGGAGGGAAGGATGACGTCTCGTATTGAAATTTGAAAATAAATAGTCTTTTTTTTTTTAATTTATGAATCCAAAGAAACATGGCAAAGTAAAAACATTAATATACCATTTATTTTGTGTTTTTCAGCGTTCCCAGAAGCCACTGGGGTTCTATAAATAAAATATTAGTTAACAAAAAAATACTATCTGATAATATAATAATAAATATTTAATTAAATATTGAATAAATAAACATTACAAATATTGATTACCCATTTATTTTTTGACTGCTTTTTAGTAATCTAAATATATTAATTATTAAAGAAATGTTTACAATATAAAAAAAAATAGTTTTTATTATTTAATTAAAAATTCATTTCAATTACTAATATTTCCCATGTCCTGCTTGTGCACAAATAAAGCATTTAAATATTATTTTTCAGTTAAACATAAATTAGAACACAAACATATACTAAAATCGAAATAAAGAAATGTTTTTTAAAAATATAAACATTTATTTTTAAGGACAAATATAGCGTGTGCACACAAATCTCTATCTCTGAACGTATGTGTTTGGTTTTCTTTTTTACGGATTATTTGGCTTGTCATCGTAAACATTTCACGTCAACAGCACTTTTAGAAATATATTTACCAGTAAAATAGTGACATGTTCAATACCTATTTTACCCGCTGTACACGCTAAAAACAAGAATATATACATTTTCCAATGCATTTTTAAATACCATATTCTCAAAATATTAGTTTACAAATACGCATTTTCCACCCTGCCAGTGGTGACAGCAGCCTCTGCAGAGACACACACACACACACACACACACACAGAGCAGTGTCACCATGGCAATGTGGCAGATCACATGTGCACATAAACACACACGTGTTCGTCCTTCACAGACAAGCAGCTAAACGGCAGCTCAATGTAAGCAGAGCCAGAACACACACCGATCTGTACATTACCAACGCTGTGATTGGCTCTTGGTTTATCTGACTGAGGAGAGCACTGATATGATCCTAACTGCCCCGTCGAGATTTCTCATCAGAACAGCAGGAAGCAGAGATCTCCACAAGACAAAGTCACATCTTCTGCTGAATCATTAGCTTCATATAAAACACAAGTCAAAGGTTTAAGAGTTAAAGCTGTTCAAATGACTGTGTACTCAAGACGCAGTGCTGCATAAAAGCCAGACTGATGATGCCTGTTCTGACCTCTAGGGTTGTGTGACTTAAGGAAAATTATTTTTTATTGTTCTGATAACATATTTGCTATCGCATAAACATCTCTAAACGTGTCATTTCTTATTTTTTAAATAATTGATCAAAAATGTCTTATCTTTTACTATTTTACTATTGTTTTTGACTATTTATTTATTAGATATTTGATCTGATATCGGATATCTAATGTTCATTTCAATTCACTCTATTTAGATTACCTGTGCTGTATGCTCAGTTAAGCTTTAAAAACATTAATAATTTAATAAATGTAATATAAAAATTTAAATCCTTTTTTTTTTTGGAATGGTTACATTTATTTGTAGAATTTAAAATAATTTAGTTTAGTTTTTAGTTTTCTTTTTTATTTATAAATAAATGAATGAATTAAATATTTTTATATAATATGTATATATATATTTATTTTATGATTTAATATCTATAACATTAAAAATAATGACCATCTTCTCTAAATGAATCAGACTGATTATCAGTGGTGTTGATGAGTCATGAAGATTTCTGAATAATTTTTGCAGTTTAATTTCCCCATAATATGTCTTACTAAGATGAGACGGAAATGATCCCAATGCAATCCAACGATAACTGAGAGAAACAAAGTCTCCTCAGAAGAGGCTAGTGAAGGAACAGTGAAAGTAAAGCTCCTCAGAAGATCCTGAGATCAGATTTGAGACGCGCTGATTCTTCTAGAAAGTGATTGATGGAGAATCAAGTAAAGCTGAGCTGCTTCAGTCCGTTTTAACAGCTCTTCTGTGTAAATTTGGCATGAAGTATCTAGAAGTGTGTGTGTGTGTGTGTGGTCATGTACCTCTACAGCGGTGATCTTTTTCAAAGCTGGTTGTCTCTTCTGTATCAGGGTTCAGCTCTCAGTCTCTCTGCGCACATGCTAACGCTCTCCTCTTCTGAGAGACCAACCGTGAGTACGAAGACAGAAAAAGACTGTTTCCGTTTACATGAGTGTTCTCAGCCCTCTCTCAGACTGATCTGGGATCAGATGATCGCACCAGCACACATGACGGAGCAGCTTTTAGCTGTAGTTACTAGTCTGGGTCCTGCTGCCAACGGCTGATGGGGTGTCAGGTTAAAGGTCAGGGGTCCTGTGTGTTGAATGATGCGCTCTGTGGACCAAAACACACACACACACACACACATGTCACATGATATGATGAACAACACACATTTTAAAGTGACAGATCACTGAATAATGAAAATCCTGGCATGATTTACTCACGCTCAAGTTGCTTATTTATAATATCGTCCTATCCTAACAAACCATACATCAACGGAAATATTATTTATTCAGCTTTAAAAGAATTATAACTCTCAATTTTTACAAAATAAAAATTAGTTTAGTGGTCCAGTGTCACATATTAGTTTATGAAGTTCATTTCTAGCCACTAACAAACAGAGTAAAGGTTAAGCAACACACTGGTTGAAGGAAATGAAAAGTGTGTGTGTTCTTTCTTCTACGTTTCATTTGAGAGGTTTTCTGGGTTTCCTGCCAAATTCTGAGAGGCCACCGATACTGGAAGTGAGGGAAGAGGAGGGTGCAACGAGAGCGAAAAATGAAGGAACAGGAGGAAGCTCTGTGACCGTAGAGCATCGTCTGCTGGAGGTGAGCGGATCTACCTGTGTGTGTCCAGATAATGGCAGGGTCTGGGTTGATCCGGAAGGTGACCCACTTTCACGGAGCTCCCTTCTGCTTCACGACACACGCTGGCCCCGTTTCAGACAGAAGAGAGGAGGAATTAACACCAGAACGTCTGACTCTGGAAAACAGGACTTTTCTTGTTCTTGTGTTTTTTTTATTTATTGGTCAATTTTACAGTTACAAATTTGACAAAATACGTCACATTTAAGTGTTTATTTTAATGCACTTTATCAATATGCATAACCAATAGACATACCAGTAATTTGTATAAATAAAATAAAAATGAAACACTAAAAACCAAAATCAAATTATTATAAATCTACACATGAATTTAGGCATTATAATAATGAATAATACGAACAATACATATTATTTTTGAGATAAAGATTTAACATTATTATCAATTTATTTGTGTTATTTTATTAACATTGACCTGAGGGCCTTCTATTATTGTTTTGAATGAGATTTAATTTCATTTTAAGATTTAGATTTTAGTTTATTTAGCCTAAATAATTCTTCTCACGTTATCTTGATACTTCGCATACAGAAATATTGATTGTGAGAATTATGTTATATTATTGAAATTAATATGTCACAATCCGTTATTTGGTTCCTAACTAATGAAATCGAAGCAAAAGGACTTGAATGGATAATAAATCGTTATCGATAGCTGATCTGCCCTATCTGAACAAATCGACCACTAGATGCCACTCTATTCCGTCATCCTAATTACAGAAATCAAATCAAATATGAATAATAATAGTAATTTACAATACCGCGAAACATATCTGAGGTGAAACGATTAGGCGGCCGTTGAAAGTTGTTGCCTGGCAACTGCAACTGCGTTTTTTTAAACGTATTTTAGGCTAACTGTCATTTTCCCGGGAAGCTCCGCATCACGTGACTCACCCGGCGCCTCGTGTGCAGCCCTGCTCTTCGAATCAAAATGGCGGCGCCGCATGGCGTAAAACTGAAGGATTTAAAGTGTGATTTGTCGGACCACACCGCAGCACAGGTGCACCAGGACTCTCAGGTCGTGTATATGTTGCTGTTGTTTATCTGCAGGTGTTCATATAAAGACGCTGTGGCGACGATCGTGTGTAGAAAAGGCGCTGGGCGCGTGAACACGTGGACGCCAGCGGGTCTCGAGGCGGATGTGAAGTTATGCACGCGTTATAAATCTCGAGAAATGCGCATTTGAGATATAATCAACGCTCAAAGGTGGTTTAGTTAATCGATCGACGCCAATTAAGTGCTCGATTGAGACTGTGAACACCGGGTTTAAGTTTTAAACCGTTTTAATGCTCGTACACCGGCATTTGGTATATGAATATGGCGTATAAAATAACTGCATATGCAAAAATAAAATGTAATTTAAGTTCATAACTATATTTAATATCGTTGCGTGTTTGTTTGACAGCTTCTGTACTCGGTCAGTATGAAACACCATTAAATGAATGAATGAAACCAGTCTTTTACACGACCCTCTGCGCTCGTGATCATATTTAAATGCGTGAATAAATGATTAATTAATTATGACTGAAGCTTATCTTCTGTCGGATAACGCTCGCGTATCGATACGTGTGCAGTTCAGATGACGCTGACGTGTCTCACGCACGCATGCACGCACGCCTGACGGAATCTTACTTTATTCAGTTCATTCTTGGATCAAGATTCAATTAAAACCGAATCAATCAACGATTCTTTTGTTCGTCTTCACAGAATACTTCAGAAAAAAAACAGGGTTTTGCAGAGTTTGTCTATTCTTGTGAACTTCCAACTTGTGTACTATCTAGTGTACTATCTAGTGTACTACTATGTGAACGTTTACAATTTTTCTTGTTACAGATTTTAAATCTACACATTTCTAGTAATTTATTAATTATAAGAGGCAACACTTAATAAAATATATAATTGTTAACATGGTCTATCTCTTCATTTATTGTTTTTACTGGAAAATAATCAAATTTAAGATAACTTTTTAACTACTTAAAACAAATACATTTTCATTGTGCGTTCCAATTAAACTGCGGATGGGTTATTTTGATTAGGTTAAAAATAATAACAGGCTTGTAATTGTAGTTATTTAATACTTAAAATGAGAAATATAAAAGTAATTAAGAAATAATAAATTTGACATTTTCTTTTGGTCAGTGTTTGTCGTTTTGAAGGGCAATCATGATTTAAATAATTTACAGGGTAAACTAATTAAAATGGTATTAAATTGTTTTTAATAGGCCGGAGTAGGGCTGGGAAGTTCAATCGACAATTTATTTAGTTTGATTAGTTTTTAACATACTTTATTCAGGGCTTATTCTGTAGTTACAGGAAATCTAACTTAAGTTCAGGATTCTTGTAGTTCCTTATCATAATGACTTTACTGGAATATACAGAGTTTCGCAGGATTTGAATCTGTTTGGTTTTATCCACAGGTTGAATTTGGGAAGCACGATGTTCCCGTCTTCGAGCTGGATATGGGAAGGATCTCCGATGCTCTTCACGGAAGCCTGGATCCGTCCATTTTATCCTTCTTTCAGGAGAAGCCGCCGACGGACAGCGTGGAGAACGAGGCGTCGCTGCTGACCGCTCTGACCGAGATGCTGGACAGCGTAGACGTCGAGACGCTGTCTCCCTTCGACACGCTGCCAGACTCGGAGATCTTCTCGGCTCGGAAGGGTTCGGATCACACGGTTAGTCCACATGGACACCTCATCAGTGTTTCGTAGGGATGTAACGATATTATTAGTGTTTGAGGTGTTAACGTTTGTCAACCGTGTTTCCATCACAGCTCAGGAATCTGCTTCACTTGAGTCCATCATCACCGGATCGGCCCAAAATCTCTCAATCACCAGCCGGAAAGTCAGGAAGAGTGGGTTTTCTCCCGTTATTGAGCCGATTCATGCGCTGTTACTCACTTCTCCTCAGACTCACAGCCAGCTGATGATCAAAACACAATATTTATATAGAAATATTTAGCAACACATGTCTGAATGTTTTGTTTTTTATTATTTCTCCGTCAGGAAGTCGTGATATCAGACCGACAGCTGAGACCTCGTCGATGTTTAGGCACGCAGAGCGAGGTTTCACAGCGAGGCGATGAGGAGAAGAAGAGCCGACCTCTGAGAATCTTCCGGATCGAATCCGAGCCCGTATTATTCCTGCAGGACGGCCGCGAGTTACTCGCAGATTTAGTGAGACATATGCATCCGTACTGCCTCAGGGCACAGCTGGAGACAGGCACGAGTGTGTCCGCGGAGGAGGAAGAGGAGGAGTTTGTTGATGTAGAAGGTTACGAGGAACAGGACGAGAACATTCTAGACCAATCAGGAGAAGACTTGAATCCAAAAGCAGAACCAAACACAAGCCAGAAAGAAAACGTGAAGACGACGCCTAAACGCGGCGCTTTGGTCAAAACCAGCAATGCACGGCGGGAGAAGAAAACGGTGACTTTTGCGCTAAATTTAATCTCCGTTCACGAGATTCCGCCTGACGACGAGGACATTCCTGAAAAAACAGACATCTCTTCCCCTCAGAAGCCCAAAGCGCTCAGTCTAGACCAGTACCGCGTGCTCCGACAGAAGAAGCAGCCTCTGGAAGAGAAACGGGTGGACTTTCGAACCAAATGGCCTTCTCTTCCCGACCTTCCCAAGGAGCTGCCGGATTTGTTCGCACCAAAGCGGAGTCCAAACACACCTTCTGTTAAAGTGAAACCATCTCCATCCAGAATCTCTCGCACAGAGGCTAGAAAGGCTGTGGATCTTTGCATTGACCCGCCAAACCCGGTTTTAGTGCCCTTGAACCCCTCCGAAGCGCTCGGGTCAGACTCGGATGCTTGTGTTTCTTGTGAAGAGATTCGGCTCTCTGAGGTCGAACCCGAAGCTTCAGAAAGGAGTCAGCCGTGTGTAACAGAACCACAGAACCAGACGACGAGCGGAGAGATCGGTGAGCAGACCGCTCCGAAAGACAACAATACATTTACTCTTCAATTCAGACAAAGTAGTCTTCGTGAAAAACAACATAAACATGAACTGAAATACAATAAAATATAAAAAATGCTTATTTTATATTCTTAGCTAGTTACCAAAGCAAAGTAGATTTTGATATAGTTTAACATGATGTACTAAAATAATTAAAACCACACCTGAAATAATTTAAATAACAGAAACTGTTAAAAATATGAACTTAAAATATTTCTGAAAAAAATATATAATTTTTTTAATTTTAATTTTAATTTATTTTAAAATTTTATTTATTTAAAAAAAGATAAAATAAATAAAACTTTAAATATAAAATAAATAAAACTAGCTACACCATGTAATAAAATAACTACAAATAAAATAGTAAACACTTAAATTAACAGAAACTAAGAAACGGAGGCGAAAAACCCCAACAAAATTAATAAAAGTTAAAAATTAAAACAAATATGGAAAAAACAAATCGATTTAAAGTATTAATAAAAACTATGACGTGAACTAAAGGATAAACTAAATAGGCGAAAATAAATATGAGGTACTTTTAAAAAGGTTTATCTAAAATTTAAATGAAAGCAAACATAAAAACAATAATTTGACATATTTAGTGCAGCCAGTGATTAATCTCATCAAAAATAAGTTTTTGTTTACATTAAATGTGTGTATATATATAAATACACATAAATACATGTATATATTTCAGTAAAAGAAAAATAAATATAGACATATTTTTAAAATATAAACTATATGTGAGTATATTTATACATAACATACCTAATAAATACACAGTGCACACATATAGATTATGTAAACAGAAACTATATATATATATATAAGAAATGAAATGATGTATATAAAATCTACAGAAGTATTTTTGCGATCTGTTTCATGTTGTGTTTGTTTTTCAGGAATTGAAGCTGCGGATCTGACCAGCCTTTTGGAGCAGTTTGAGACTCAAGGTATGTGCATGTTCGTTTATGATCGCGTGTAATGTGAACATACACTATCAGCTCATGTGCATCAGTTCAGATAAGAACCGTGTGCTTTATCAGCTCTGAATCTTGATTGCGTTGTCTCTGTTTGTCTCCTCGGGACAGAAGACCATGATGTCTCAGATGTAATGCAGTCAGAGACAAACACGGTCCCAGTGTTATTAAAGCAGAATCATTACATCATTATTAAACTCTCGCGGAGATGATTATAATCAGCTCTGCAGTTCGCTGATGTGTTTTGGAAATCAGCTCATGAACAGAGAATGAAGGATGTTTGTCTGTTCATAAGCAGCGCATCACAAGTGACGTGTCACGCATTACTTTATTCCATTTTTTTAAAGTTTAAGTAACAACAGTTCCTCCTTTACTGACTGAAAGGAGTAAAGGCCCGTTCACACCAAGCACGAGAAAAACAATGCTATAGTCAGTATTTCTCCTTTGATAATGTGCGTTCCGGGCCGGAACATCCCACCCCAGCCACCTACTGCCAGTTCATCCCATTGTATTTTGGCCTCCTGGGTTGCCAGTTGATGGAAAACGCAACTTATTTCATTTCATCATCGTGTGTACATGCAGCACCGATCTGTATGAGCTCACAGGGAATCATTGTGGCTCACTGAAGCCAGTTCATAGCGCTCAGCGTGGGTCATCGGTCATGTTGTGGTGGTTTTTCCTCAGCCTCTGAAGGGCAGATGCTTCCAGAAGTCTCTCAGGATCGAGGGACACAACACAGTCGTCTGACGGACCTCAGCAGCACTGCAGGTGAGAGAGCGCTTCAGAGTTAGGATAAACACACTGGGAATTAGCGATTGGGGTTTTACAAAAACAAATTTTTTTTTGTATATTTGGGCTCATTAAAAAAGGAATATTCATTTATTTGAATGATGTTTAATTATTAAGTCTCGATTTCTGAACAAGTTTAAGATTCGGCGTTACACACAATAGTGTACACAACAAATGCTTGTAGTTAGCACCTGAAAACAAACTTAAGTGTACTACAATTAAATTTTTAAAATACAGAGATAGTATATTAAAAGCACATTTTACTTCATATTCACGGTGCCCCCAAATAGCACAGCTGAGTACACTTAGAATCACTTTCAGTATATTAAGAACAAAATTATTGTACAAACCTAGAGCACTTTAAGTACATTAACTTTTTTTGACCTGTGCATGCATGTGCTAATTAGCATAATTTAGTTTAGTCTGCTTGTGTCATTGGCTAGTTTGATTATTTTCATGATGGTTTTTTTCCCCAGGACTAACTCCACCTGCTACACCTCCACATCAGATCTGGAGGCCCCTGACGTCAATCAAAGGGACCAAACATGAATCCATCAAGCCGTCGCTCAGTAAAGCCATTCAGATCATCGAACCTCGCCCAATGCCTCGCAGTAAAACTCATTCAAAACCCGCACTTCCCTCCTTCTCTCCCGCGCTGAATCTCGCTCGCGCGTTCCTGGACCACGATTACTGCGGGATTCAGGGCGGCAGGACGAACACAAAATCACGCTGCGATTACAGGACGCTGTCCGGTTCGGTGCTGCTGTCTCCGGACAGCTCCCCCTGCAGGATGGAGGCGTTCGAGGAGGCGGAGTCTCTGAGGGGGCGAGGCCTGCAGTTCTCCTCCCGCTCTCCAAGCCCATTGGACCGCGGCAGGGTGAAGAGGCGGGGCTATGATGGCGGCTACCGACGCTCCAGCTCGAGGTCTTGCTCCTCCTGTTCTTCATCGTCTTCATCATCTTCTCGTTCCAGGTCTCGTTCGCCACTCAGAAAAAGGTACATGGACGTCGTTGCCACTAGAATACAGTAAAAATGTTGTTAAAATAAACATGATTGTTTAATCATGTCTATGATTTTAGTTACAGGTCCAGGCATTCTGGAAGCAGTTCCTCGTCTCGCTCCAGTTCACGGTCGTCTTCTCGTTCTCCTCCTCGCAAGCGTGGACGCCGCTGCTCCAGATCACGATCCAGATCGTTCCATCGCTCTCGTTCAGGTTCGCGCTCGCCTGAGCCGGACTGGAGAGAGTCTCGCTGCAGATGGACGAGGTCAGTAGCTATGCTTACGTCTACCTATTTTCATGCAGCTTTACAGCCTATCGAAAGAAAAACGCTGGATGGAAGTGCCAAAATACACAACAAATGCATCGGGAAATTAAAAATTCGTTCTCGTTGATTCGCAAATGTTTTACGCAATATTCCAGGTTAGCGCAGAAGTAAAATTTGCATCGTTGATTGTGAGCCTAACCGCTCATTATTATTATTATTATTATTCTCAGCCGCAGACAGAAGGAGCTTGCACGAAGACAAGAAGAGGCTCGTAAACTCCGGCAGCAGAAAGCCATCGTAAGTGTTCAAACGATCGCCCCGGACGGCGTGTCTGTGTTTGTGTCTGATGATGGGTCTGGTCCTCAGGAGGAGCGCAGGGTGGTGTATGTGGGAGGAATCCGGAGAAGCATGTCTCCGTCGGACCTCAAAGATCGATTCTCGCTGTTTGGGAAGGTGGAGGATTGCACCGTTCATCTCAGGAGTCACGGGTGAGATTCACAACGACACAGCAGCAAATCAAAGAATTATAATCTTACTGTGAAATATCACGATATTAACATTTCTTATTTGTATTCATTTAGTAGTAGTTTGAGTAATTTTATATTTGAATTTAGTAGTAATCATAATAATCAGTTTTAAAGGTGCCATAGAACGGAAAACTGAATGTACCTTGGCATGGTTGAATAATAACAGTTCAGTACATGAACATAACATACTGTGAGTCTCAAAC
>JAUMHQ010000066.1:18858358-18875335 GCA_032361165.1 Enteromius paludinosus
GTGATTTGGAGCTGGTTGGAGCTAAACTCTGCAGAGCTGTGGCCCTCCAGGAATTGAGTTTGAGACCACTGCTTTAAGCAGAAGTGAAACTAACAGTATGCTATATAAAATATGCTATATAAACCAACTTGGGCTCATGCAACAAAAAATGCATGACATTTATTGCTTTATATATGAGAGGCTTTGGAATCAGCACATTTCAAAGCATAAAAAAATTATTATTTTGCAAAAAAAAAAAAATAGTAATTTGTTTCTCAGTGCAAGTTAATAAGTCCCGAAATGCACCCCATTGCACATTAAATTTAATGCATGCTTTAGGCAGTGGATGTAGTCGCTCAAATGTTCACATCATCTGTATTACTCACAAACTCACCTATGACTAAACGCACGGGGTCAGATATTAGCTGCCGTGTGTTTGTTTGTGCTTTACATCGAGCGGCTCCCAGATCCAGACCCTCAGAGATGGGCAGAACGAACCAGGACTCCAGAGAATCCACTCGCTTCTCATCCAGCTCCAGTCCGTCCAGCATCAGACTGAACGTCACGGGAGGAGAGCCTCGCTCTGAACGACAGCTGATGTTAGCCGTCAGCCCGGAGCCGTTAGAGAAGACCGAGAACGATAACGAGGGCGCCGAGATGTGCTCTGAAAACAAGAAAATAGAAAAGTGTTCATTTAAATAAATCAAAAATAAAGTTAAATATATAAAAAAAGTAAATATATAAATATATATCAAAGATAAAATACAGTAAACCTAAGTATAAAAATTTATAATTAATTATTTATTATATTTTTTAAATGTAAAAAAAAAAAAAAATGACATCAATCACTTTTATAGACTTCCTTTGAAACTTTTGTCTGTAATAAAAAATAAAAAATCTAAACAGGTTTGTTTTTCTGCATTTTCACAGCCGTAGCAAGCATTTTGAGAGGAAAGGATGATGAATATGAACAACTGAAGAAAAAAAATATGTATAAAAATTTTGGACTCAAGTAAATAAAAATACATTAAACCTACATTGTAGAAGAAGAAAGAAAAAGAAAAAGCTGATAAAATTGACAAAAGCATACAAAATGTAACTAAATTTTTTTTAAAGAAAACTAGAAGTAAGAAAATGGAAATGAGTTGAAGTGAAGCACTAAAAATTGCTAACTGGGAGTGAATAAAAATTAAAAAGTGAAATAAACTTAAACCCAAGACATGCCAAAAAAATACAAACAAATTAAAATGAAATATTAGATGAAAAAAAAATCAGAAATGTTGCCTCATGAACTGAAATAATTTTGTGCTGAAGCACTAAAATTAAACCTATAGATATAATACAAACAAATCTAGTAAAAATGCCAAAGGAACATGACAGAATTGCTACAGGTTATTCATACACTGTAGGATAATCAGCAAAAACAACTGCACAGGACTAGACTGTGTCCCTTTCTGAGAGAGCAAAGTGTGGTTTCTCTCAAATGCAGAAGTGTTGTTAGGTTTGTTACTTTTGACAGTGACGTGGAGGTCTTGGCTGCTGGAGAATCTGGGGTTGATGCTCATCTGGTTTTGAGCTGTGCAAGAATAAATCCCAGCATGCATTTCAGTCGCCCGGTCCACTGTGAGAGTGTCTCCAGAAAGCCGGTGGAGCTGTGACGAGGACTTCACTAGCTGCGTGTCCTGGTACCATGTGAAGGACAGATGTGTCCCCTTCCTGACAAGACAGCGCAGGACCAGCTCCTGTCCTTCATAGATGACCGCTGGATCGGGATCTGAGCTCAGACGGGCTCCTACTACAGGAACTGACATAGACACAAACATCTAACAACATCGCTCAATCACACATGATATCACATGACCAGGGTTCTCTTTAAAGGGTTTAAAAGAAAGTTTCATTTGAAGCGCTTAAATTACATAAGACACAAAACTGCTTTACAATAAAAATAAATTAACCCTAAAAACTAAATAAGTTTAGGTTGAAGCACTAAAATGTTAATCTCAATCATAACATTTAACCTAAATAGTAATATTTAAAAGAAAAGTCGTCAACATTCCCTTCATCTTGACATAGAAGAGGTCATTGAACTATAAAAACATCACGCAGGTTTCAGAACTCCTCATGAGCCTAAAAACAGCTTATATTGAAGCCGGTCTGCCTAAACCACAGTTTGTGGAATGTTCTGCACTATAAAGTATATAATAGTATGGAAGATCAACAGATCCACAGAAGATCAACATAACTATCAGTTTAGCCCCGCCCACAAATCCAACATCACTGCCTGTTTAGCCCCGCCCACAAATTATGCATTGCTGCCTGTTAGCTCCGACTACCGATTCTGCATCGCTGCGTGTTTAGCCCCTCCCTCCAACTCTACACAGCTGCATTAAGCCCCGCCCTCCGATTCTACATAGCTGCGTGTTTAACCCCGCCCACCGATTCTGCATTGCTGCCTGTTTAGCCCTCCCCTTCGATTCTAAACACCTACATTTAGCCCCGCCCCCAGATACTACTTAGCTGCGTGCTTAGCCCCGCCCCCGGATTCTACATCACTGTCTGTTTAGCCCCAGCCCACCAATTGTACATCGCAATCTACATCGATGTCAGTTTAGCAGAGACAAAACAGGACAGAAAATAGCCTAAAAACTAATTAGTAAATTCTAAATGATGATGCTTTTTGATGTAAAAATCTTGATAGCATTATAAGTGGACCTCAGGGAACTGTAGAGGCAGATCATCTTTAATTATTTTCATTTACACATGAATTCAGCACATTTTACTCACTCACTGGATGGAAGTGGATGGAGTTGCTGGTTTGACCTCTGGCGGTCAGTCTGCAGTAGTACTTGCCCTCTGACCCCTCGGTGACCCGTAGGGTGAAGGTGACCTTGATGTTGCTTTCTGTTGCAATAAGTTCCCCTGCGTTCTTCCTGAGTTCATAGGTCAGAGGTGAAGACCAGCCTGGAACAGCACAGTCAAACTGGACCTCAGATCTCACGTAGGCCTCTCTGGGTCCAGACAGAACCGGCTTCTGAAGCAATCCACCTGCACAGACATCAACCACACTTGTATAAAATATAAAAAAAAATAATCATAACTTTCATTATGTATCAAGCTCTTTACTTAATATCCTGAAAAATCGATCTTTCTTGCTACAAATATACATGTGCTCCAGGCTCAGAAATATCATGTTAATTGAGAAAAAAAAAATTGATTTAAACAATTAAAATGTTTAAACGCAGATTGCACAGGTTCTCATAAAAAACTCATTCTTGCTTCACTTACATATGATTTACAAATATGCATCACTTTAAGTTCAGTTGTTAACACTGTAATTCAGATAAAAATAAAAAAATCTTAAATATGAAAAAGTACTCGCTTAAAAAAAAACAACCAAAAGCATTAAGAACAGGAAATAAATAATAAATAGAAGTACCAATTTCTGTCACAGCTTCCAACAAAACTGTAACACAGAAGGAGAATACAGTAAGTGATGTTTAGTGTGAAAAAAGTATTTCACTGATAAAATTCTGTATATACATCAGTAACTCACCACAGAGTGACAGCAGGAGGAAACGGAGGCTTCTGGCCATCATACAGGCGTTCTGTTGACTGCTGACTGTGTGTGTGTGTGTGTGTGTGTGTGTGTGTGTGAGATATCAGCGCAACGCAGGTCGTTCTTATCATGTGTTGGTCAGAGATAATGAGCTTCATCTCTGTCACTGGAGCAACAAGAGACACTTTTACACAATCAAACACAAGGTTTATTATCATTAGTACAAAACTGTAAAAAAAAAAAACCTTAAGAAAAAAACAGTAATAAAATATATATTTTAAAAAATTCAGCGTACACAAGATTTCTTAAAGCAACTTAAAGTGCTGAAATAACAAAAATGAAAACTAGACAAGTTTTATTTTTATTATTGTTAAAACTACAAAAACACTTACTTCAACCAAAATTGTACATTTTGAAAATAGAAAATAACATCAATCAAAATATGAACAAAAACTAAAATAGTCCATCAGTGATACTAATAACACATGACCTGAATGCACACACTTAAGGAACTAAAGCTTAACAAAATGATTATATTGTGTGTGAATAATACTGACCAAAGACTTAAAGACACTAAAAGCACCACATAGATTGCAAACGTGTTTCCACAGACATCAAAAAATACAAACATACAGTTTCCTGATATTTAAGGCCCGATATTTAAAAGCATTTAAAGTGACAGACAACAAAATTGCAGCACACCTAATAAACTGAAGTTATTGCGCATTGGTGTGGATGCAAATATATTTATCATTACTGGTTCAAACAGGCCTTTATACATTAAACTGGCTTTTAGGTGAACTTTGACCTGATATAGTGAACTCAGAGGTCAACGGTCATGAAATCAGTATAAATCTTCCTCAACGTTAAAAGACTCGTATCATACATTGGTGAATTTATTTTATTTTCCTCCTGATGTTCGTTAATATTACAGCTAGAAGCTAGCGTAATTTAGTTCTTCATGACACTTATAAACACACAGACCATTCCTGCTGTGTATAGCTTCAGATCAAGTAGTTATTTTTGAGTTAGCATTTGTTTCAGTTGTATCATATTATTTCACGTGATGCTAGCGTGTTCTCTGCTGTCGTCTTATCATCGTCGAGTGCTGCTTCACCAGGAAGCGTTTATCAGAGCTGCACTGTAGAGAAAACAGAGAAAAAATACAGTCTGAATATCACAGAAGGATAGAAGTGACATTTTTATCTATAGTTCAGTTGTAGAAATGGGATGGGAAATTGAACACTGTGTTTGTGTTTTTCTTTAATCGAATGTCACTTTGCATAAATGAATCTGCGAAAGGAACGCAATTAATGAAACTGTGCTTCTGCTCCGTTCTGTTCACGTCACACTCACCATCACCAACATGTCCTTCAGTCTCTCAATGGCTTTACGATTCGCTCGTCCACGAGACACGTACGACGTCAGTATGACACTGAAACAGATGAACATTTATCACACATTTACAAAAAGATACTTCCGAAACAAAAATTACTAAAAAAAACAGCGTCAACTACATCCAGTATTTTTTTATTTTAGATTATATTTTTATATCTTCTAATTTTAATTTATCTAGTTTAGTTTATTTATCTGTATAGTTTTAGTTAAATTTTATATTTTAGTACAATTTTAACACAAGTTTACAATTTTTCTCTTTAGTAAAGTAAGTGTTGTGCTTCCTTAAAAGTCTGAGTTTAGTCAACTAGGCGACAAATAGGATAATTGAGTTGACTAAACTTACATTTTTAAGGCAGCACTACACTTTTTAAAGGTGAAACAACTTTTTTTTGCAGTTATTTTAGAACTTGAGTTTTAGAACAAGACTTGTGCATATATATACACACACACATTTTTATTAATGAGGATTTGATATTTAATTCATAATAATAACCCTGATTCCATAACACCTGGTTAAGATTTCAGGTTTATTCATTTTTGACAGTATGGCAATGGTTAAAAGCTGAACAGTTCCTTCACCGGCGTCACATATACTGTATAGAAAGCATACTACAACAGAAAAGGATTCACCATTAGAAGTACTTACACTTCAGCCAGTATGACAGTGAAAGCGAAGGCCTCAGATGAGATGTAGCTGATGGTGGTCTGGACTGATTCGGGAAGTGTGTTTATACACACACTGGTCACGTTAAACACCATCCTGTTGCCTTCGAATGGGCCACAGCCACCCTGATCAAACCTCAGAGGAGAACATGATTTATAAACGTGTGAGAAACATAAGGCCACATATTAAAAGTGACTGCTGAGTAAATATTTGGAGAACACATGTTTATTGTCTCATTTTCTTTGATGAAGGCAGCACAGGTTGATTAACAAGACAAGTTTTCAAGACTTACAGCATTGTCTAATTAAATATACATTAATCTGCATACATTTCCAGCAAATAATTCTGGACATTGGATAAAGCCTGGTTCAAAATTCCTGTGTGATTTTGTTGACATATTAGAGTAAAAGGTTTTTACAGAAGGGATTTTGGATTTCTCTTTTTATTACTGCATAAATCCAAAAATAGAGTGAAAAAAATAGATTCTAATCAAATGTATAGGTATAAAAACTCAGGTGAATGATATATGAACAAACCCCTTGGTAAAAATCTTCAGAAAATAAAGAAGAATAAAACTGTAAAGTTTGGTGTATGTGAGCGCTGCTGAAGAGGAGAAAAAACTCAATTTGACTAAATGACTTAGATATGCGACTTAGATAAAGTGTAATAAATGAAACAGTTAAACGTGCATTTTGGATGTTTTCTTTTCACTAGTCTGAAATACAAGTTATGCAAGCAAGATAGCACAAAATCCAGCGCATATCATTATCAGCATTAGTACCTGTTGATATTAACAGCTAATGTGACCACAGCCATGAAGAGACCCAACAACAGCATGAAATGGAAGAGAACAGATGAACTGGCGGTCCGGAACATTCTCTGAGCCGGAAAACAACACCGCACCACTGTGAACTGACAGAGACATTAGAGTTACTTTATGAAAAAAAGCTACTTTTAGCAAAAACTTTAATTTAGAATATAATTAAACACGATTAATCATTTGACAGCACTACTAAACACACATATCTTCCATCTCTGTTTGACCTTCTTACTCTAGCATTTTCTATTCTAATTCTATTTTTCATACTAATTCTAATTCACTCTCTATTCTATTCTATTCTATTCTATTCTATTCTAATACACTCTTTTAAAAAGTGCCCCTTTTAGACTTGCACACTATTCATTTACTAACTGCTTGTTTTCTTTAAAAAAAAAAGATAACTTTTACAGTATATTCTTTTTTTGTATTGTAAAGAGCGAATTAAAGATCAAACCTTCTTGACGTAGAAGAGCAACAGCAGCCTGATGGTGTTGATGGCCGGCAGTAGAGGGCAGTAAAACACGCCGACCCACATGACCGTCTGACTGTTGACCAGATCCAGAACATTGAAGGAGATCTCAAACGGCTTCTTACCTAATAACTGTGCCAGCTTTGAGGATGGAAACCTCTTCACCCATAACCTGTGATGAGATACGTCATTAGCTAACTTTCCTAACTTTGAGTACATGAGCTGATGAAAAACAGATTATTAAAATGCAAATACATAAAAGGGATTTACAATAACCATCAGTGTACTTGCAAAGGAACATGTCAATGAAAATTAATGAGGAGAATTATACGTTTTTTTGGATTTGCTTGCGAAACGTTTAATCTTCCAATGAGAATTTGCACATGCGGTTCTGGATCTGGGATCATTTCAGTTGTGTTGCTGTCTATGGAGGGTCAGATAACTCTGATATCATCAAAAATATCTTCAGTTGTGTTCTGAAGATGAACGAAGGTCGTATGGGTTTGGAACAACATGAGGGTGAGTAATTAATGACAGAATTATAATTTTTGGGTGAACTAACCCTTTGCTCACAAATCTGTCACATTCAACCGGAAAACTTTGCAAAACCTTTGGGTTCACTGAGAAACTTTGCATTTACACATACTGTAGGAGAACCTTTGTGTTCACATGAAAATAGCCTCAGAGGGGCATGTATGTATTTTTTTCTAAAGTGTTTAATAAAGTATTAAATAATATTTAAGTAACTCACATCCTCGGGTAGGCCACAAAAAATGCGTTGAAGAAACACTCCAGGAGGTTAAAGATGGTGAGTTTGTACATCTCCTTCCCAAACGCATTCTCTCTGCACTGATACAAACACATACAAACAGGTAAACCTCTTTAAAAAGATCTTATTTGTTTAATTTCAGTACGAACATTGTCATGTTTATTTCACATAAGGAGAAAGAGAACCATCACCAATCAGGAAGAGTGCAGAGATATATAATGAATGTGAAGCCGCTCAGATTATTTCATAAGAAATGTAAGAGTTCCTCTTGAGATCTGTGACTTTTAATTAATGACTATGGTGACTTTGCAGCTTTTCCCCTTCTTAACATACCTTGTGTTGTTTTGAATATGTAACCCTAATGAAGAAGAACAGATAGATGCCCAAAGAAGCCAACTTTAGGAAAATACTCCTGCACAGAGATATAATACACACATTAGTTAAGACCACAGGAACTTGTAGATAAAACACATCAGAGGTGCTTGACCTGTCTGACCTGACCAGTGTGAGGTTCAGCTGACTGGTGAGCGAGTAATCTTCAAACTCTGAGATCTTACTGAAGACGTGTGGAAGTATGTAGTTTACTGTCGTCATTGTGATCGGAGGAAGATACTCCAACATCAGACACACAGTCCAGTGATAATCACACTAAATAATGAGGAATAATGCCCGGACATTAGCAAATAAAACATACATAGTCATAATTCAGAACAAAGTGCTTTTATGCTTCAATCACTAGAGGGACAAAAGTTGAATGGTGTTGCTTCAATTCTGTTCATATTGGTACCTCTCCATGTGAACTTTGAATGGCAAAATATATAAGAACAAATGAGCTGCCCAGAAGAACCAGCACGAGGAAGTTCAGAAGGATCCGCAGGAAGATGAGCTTAACCCTGTGTTTGAGAGACCGCTGCTGGACTCTCAGTTGAAACGTCTGCTCTTCCAGATCCATCTGGAACAGAGGTCAGAGGTCATCCTTTGGGAATAATGTTCCTGCATCCCTCTGTGAGACTGGTGTGACTTCTCACCTTGAGTTCATTTCGTATGAAGTTTTGTTTCAGTGACCCTGCTTGAGGGCTCTGGACGCAGAAATCCCACCCGCAGAAAACCTTGTAACTGAAGTTGGAACTGAAGCGGTTTCCTGTGAGCCACGAGTGTTTGTAGCCGACCACTGTCCTGAAGGTGAGAAAAAAAATCGTAATGCTTTTGCGTTTTCTGGGAAATGTTGCGTTCACTTGTTGAAGCTTTTACATATCAGGAAACGTAAAAAAAAATGAGGCGTTATGTTGTTATTGAGTATATGGTCATAGCGCTGCTTAGTGGCCTCAGAAGCTGGAAAACCTTCATTGAATCGCTCAGAGGTAAAGGATCTGACCTGCGGACCACCATGATGATGCTGAGAAGAAGGACAGAGATCATGCCAAGGAGAAAGAGGATGGGAGTGTTTAGACAATCTAAATTAAGAGACCCACGAGTGTAGAAACTATGAAACACTGGGGAGGATTCAAGAAAACCCTGAAAACACAGAACAGACCCAGAACACAAGAGAGCATGTTTAGACACAGAACAAGTGCATGCAGAATCAGAAAGACAGCTGATATTCATTGAATCTTCCATTTTTATGTGGACCATAATAAAATGACTTACCGATCCGACAAAAAAGTCTTTGAACGAGATGTTCTGTAATACCAGAGATCCTGAAAAACAGAGTCATGTTTTTATTGGAGATCAGCTGAGCTTGAGCGCTTCACGTTAGGATCTTCGGCCTTTCTCACCGTGAGTACTTGAGTCCTGTCTGAACACCAGCGTTGGCGTCAGCACCGATCCGCCGATAATGACGCAGTACAGTAGGTTCAGACACAGCAGGTAACGCAGGAACACGAAGTACGCCTTCACCCCGACCCCAAACTGACCTGAGCAACAGATCACATGCGATTAATCGCTCTGATCGTCATCTACTCACCTACACACAACACGCTCATCACAAGCTGTGTTTACATACACCTATTTTCATGTGCATTTTGGGATACTGCATAAAAAAACCCTGATGCCATTAATTCGTGCATATGATACGCATTTTGTTGGTGTGCATATGATAATCGGTTTTAGCCTACATATGATACAAAATTGGTTGCCGTGCATATTATCCGCAGTTTTCCTCTAATCCTACCCGTTGCGTAGCATGTACACTGCAAAGTATGCACTTTCACAAGATCAGTTTATTTTATGCACAAATTATTATGTACAGTGCCTTCTACTGTAACCATTTAACTTTTATTTACTAATTGAAAGTTAATCCGGAATTGGCGATTTTGTTCTCTTTGACTCGTTGGATGGAAAAAGTGCTTTATTCTCAAATGTTTTTATTTAAATTTTGGGCATTTCTTTAAATTTGTATCTTTAAATGGAAAGCTACTCTCACCTTCAATCTTATGGAGCGTGTGTCTCCACGGCAATAGTCCTGATAAAGCCCGGCCCACATGCTCCTTCAAACGCCGCCTTGTTTTGTGCTGGCTCCGCCTCCACGAGTCCCAGTGGCCGATGCTGCATCTCTGCAGCTGCTGCCGGTCTCTGATTGGCACAAACTGCTGATCAAAATGCTGAAACTCAAACGTGATGCTGATTTTGTTTTGTTTTGGTCCTTTGAAATCAATTTCTGAGTTTACATATTGCACTTCTGTTTTTTCTGCCATGGAATAATAATGTAATTTTATTAAATTAAAAAGGCATAAATATAAAAAAGGAACGGAATGATTGGAACCTTTTTAATATTAATCTCCTCGGTATTGAGCAAGATATTTCTGAAATAATTGTGGCAAAGTTTTTATTAACAGAAGAATTACATTTATTAACCATGATTGAGTAAATATGATTATAAATATGGTTTTGGTTTGGATCTTAAATTTTTGTATTTTTGTAATTATATATTCTAAGAAACATATAAAAATATCTTAATTTTAGTTTTTCAACATTTTAATTCAAATTAAGTTTGATTTTATTGTCTTTTACTTTTTTAAATTGGTATTTAACAAGATAATATTACATAATAATACATTAAATTACAGATTTGTCTGTTTTTACTAATTAAACATTTTCAGTTTACATCTCAGTTTGTTTTATTTGTAAACATTTGCATTGTAATTTTAGTTTCGAATTTCATGTTTTATATTTTTATTTTCCTTCTCATTTGTTATTGCTATTTTAATAAGATAACACATGATGTTAAAAATAAATAAATAAACACTTACCAGTAGTTTTCATTTAAAATATTAACATTAATAATTCATTAAATTAAATTGTTTCACATTATCCTGCATCTAGTTTGAGAAATGCTGAGTTTGATTACCAAAAATGAGCAGCTAGCAAAACTATAAACGGATTTTCCTTCTGTCTCAGCTCTCGTCAGATTTAATGAAGCAGCGCTCCGTCTCACCGGATGTCTCTCTTGTCCTGCAGACAGACGGGCAGATTTCGGAGCGGGACGCTGGGGTTCCAGGAGACAATGTCCAGCTGACTCTGCTTCTGACGGTCAGCGGGGGTTTCTGTGTGAAGCCGTCGATGAGCCTGTGAGCTCGGCAGCAGACCAAATATCTCCGTCTGATAGTATTCACAGGAGTCGCTGGACAGATCCGAGCTCCAGCTCCCAGCTGCGTGAACAAACATTGATTAAATAAAGCCAGGCCCAGAGCTGACCTCTGATGACCTTTGATTTGGATGGGAAAAACCATTGTGCAGTAGTTCCATTTTTGCATTTACATTTTTTTTTCAGAGTAAAAATATATTAATTTTAGGTTTTACTTTTTTTTTTCTGGGAATTTTTGGCCCCTCATATTAAAAGTTAACATAGTTTACAAATGAAAAACTAATATTATAAATATGTAAAAAATATATATATTTTTGGCAAATATTGACATTTATTTTCTTATTGTTTCTTACTGTTATAGTATTAATGTATTTATTAATAACTTTTTATTTATTTAATTTAATCTAATTTTTTATTATTTATTTCATTTCATTTTTATTTATTTGTCTAAATCTATGTATTTATTTTAATATTTTGTTGTTTATTTTAATCTTATATTTTATTATGTGTTTTACATAATAATTTTATTTTTTATTTATTTTTATACATATTTTTTGCACATAATTATATACAATAAATAGTAGTCATTAAGATAAATGTGGTTTTCAATTTGTGCTAGGAGAAAAAAAATGGTCAGAAAATAGAATTACTTAAAAATGATGCATGCACTGTACTTTAATATTTAAAAACTTTTTTTTTTTACACTTTTTCCAAAAATGTTCACCCTAGTCTGAAATCCCCTGATCTAAGGATGCAAAGTTTACATGAAGGCTTCTTCATGAAACCTTTAATGCAGATGAAGAAGCATTATATAGAGTTTAGATGCTCTCAGACACATTAAGAAATCAAAACCTGATCAAAAAGTATTTATAAAGACACTGTATTTTACGTTTTTGTTTGTAAAAAGCAGTTTTGCTATGAAGCGAACTAAAGTGAAGAGCTCTGATGTATGTCTACAAATAAAACACAGGAAGAGGAAGAGGAGTCCAGCTCTAAATCATCATGCAGAAATAACTGAGTGTCTTATAAGATGGTAGCTGATCAGTGATGATGTAATCTGTCTCAATAACTCATAAACGCAGGTGTTTGTTTACCTGAGATCAGTCTGTTGAAGTCTGCTGCGCTGTCTTTTTTCTCCATCATGTGTCAAGAGCCTTACAAACACACACTCTTCTCTTGAGCACTTCTGTGTGTGAGCTAACAGGAAGTCATGTGATGATCGAGTGGGTGTCACATCAGAATGTGAGAACATGAGTAAGACTCTGAGCAGAATATTAACAGAGTTAGACGAATCTCAATCACTCTCTACATTTACACACTCCTTCATCAAATCAGAAATCAGTTCACTTCCTGTCTGTTTTATTTAATCAACCAGACAATACGAAAAGCTCCATTTAATGAAAAAATACAGACTATCTCAACTCAAATCCACTTTTTATCCTGACTTCTTTCTTTCTTTACTTTTAATGATTCATTTTGTTATTTTTGCATTTAATTTTAGCTTTGAGTTGTTGTTTTTTTGCATTGAAATTAATCGCATCCAAAAATAAAAGTTTGTCTTTACATAATATATTAATATGTAATATATTGTATATTATAACATACTATAGTGGTTGTATTTTTTTTTTTTATTATGTAAATATTAAAACACACACATACAGTATAAATTTTGAAATTTATATGTAAAAGCATTTATATATTTATTTTCTCATACTTGATATTATATATATATATATATATTTTATATATAAACAACAATTATTTTTATCAAATATATACATGCATGTGTTTGTTTTTCGTTAATCGTGATTATTCGTTTGACAGCACTACTTCTAATCTTTTTATTGGTTTTTAACAAGACTAAATAATATTATTTACAATGAAAAATTGCTCTCTGAAATCAAAACCATCACCTTTTTTGTTTGTTTGTTTGTTTCATTTTTATTAATTTTTGTACTAGAACACAAAGCAAGAACATCATGTTATCCTTACAGTCTCTTAATACAGTTAAACTGATAATCAAGCATTATTTTGGCTGTTCTGATCTCGACTGTAAGTGTTATTTGTTGTGTGCTTATGGTGGTTTTGGAAAATGCTGCATCTTAGTAAAGAATCTCATGCCATACAAACAAACAAAGTCTTGAGCAATAAAGCAACTAAAGTAGATTCTGTTGAAGAGCTGTTTCACGCACATCCTCCATCTATCATTCTAAGAATCAACTTCCTCTGTCCGCATCGATGACAGATGAGTAACAACTCAGACCACAAAGAAGCATCGGAACAAGGACTGATTTCTTTACAACTGTAATTCTGAAGCAGAGAGCAGGTAGAGTTCTGTTTAATATATTTCATTATCAGTTTTAGCTTAAAAATTATTATTATTATTTTTATGCAGAAGGAAGTGTTATATTGCACCATACATCAACGGAAAGCTTATTTATTCAGCTTTCAGATGATGTATACATCTCAATTTCAATAAATTGACACTTTTAAATATAGTTTTCTGGTCTAGTGTCTAATTTAGTGTTTGATTTGTGTGTGAACACTTTTAAGTGCCCTCTTACTGCGTCTGACTGAAGCCAAAGGTTTGATGAATCGGCTCGTACCATTTTGAAATGATTGAAGTCATTCAAACTTTTGTGTATGGTGTATTTTTTGCAAGTTACGTTAATATGTCGACACAATACTGATTTAACACTTTCTGTGAACATAAAAAATAATAGAAAGTATTTTGCGTGTTTTATGAGGTGATAAATCATTTAACCCCCCTACGGAAGCTAAAGTGGCTCAGTCCTAGTTAACGTTCCAAAGATTTGAACCTTTTCTTTTTGATGATTCTTTTGAACCGATTCGCGAGCAGCGCTGTGGAAGAAGTGAGAATCGGTTGACCGAACGAGCCGATTCTCTGAACTGGTTCGGAGTTTTTATGTCGGTGTCTGTCGGTGTCATTAGAAGTTTGTCGGAGTGTCCACAGAGCTCAGCGGTGAGGTAACGATTATTTGTTTGCTTTACTCACGGCAATCACAGATTTAATATAGTTTTAAAGAGAAGCTTTCGTGAAAACGTTGGTGAGGGACAATGAGCGAATCGATCAGGCAGTTCTGTTTGAACTTCGGCAGGTGTAACGTTAAAAACAATAAAATCACCTCAGTTTAGCGTCAAAATCACGTTTGTCAAATGTTCTGTGTTTACAGGGAACTGAATCATCGAACAGTAAAGTTAGACATGTGAAACCTGTAGAACAAATATGAAACTGAGTGTATCCGATCCCATAACTAACGTTAGTACTTAACTAACATTAGACATTTAGACATAACGTTAGCTTTATTTACGAGATACTTAAAAATACCACAGTGTTGTCAATGTACCTTCCCAAAAACTTTTTTCCATAGTAATTTACTTCTCCAAAACATGTTATTTTTCGCCTGTTTTGTGTCACGGTCTTCAACCCAAACGCATTGGCAGGCTCTTAAAACATGTTTTTTGTTGTTGTTTTTTATACCAAACTCCACGTCAGAGTATATTTGGTTACTATAGAGGATTTTTGATGCTTAGGTAGGGAGCTCACTAGGATTAAAGCAACCATGAAGTTTGGTTAGACTTCGATTAGTTGCAGATTCGACCAAAACAAACAAAAACATGGTATTTTTTGTTTCTTTTTTCGGTTACCATGATGCACAGTTATAAAGCCTATGCAGGGAGCATGTTAATAACCAGAGCATTTGAAGCTTTATTGGTCACAGATTTCAGATTTTAGTGAGGATTTACCATGGTAATGTCATTGAAGCTTTACAAAAACATGGTATTTCCATGGTACCTGTCCAAAGCTTTGATTCACTGGGCGCGTATCTGCAGCTCTTTGGAAGAGGAGCTACTTTAGGGATGGAGCTGAAAATGTAAGTTCTTTTAATATATTTGCCATGATATTATCAGTGTACTCTACCAAAATACAGCATGCAGATACCATAGTACAAGACCAAAAAGTGGTAAGACCATGGTACTTCCTGCTGGTTTTCTTTTGCCTTAAGGCAATCTGATCAATTCCTCACCATGTCTAAGCATGCCTGGTCTTTGCACACCACACTCCATCATCCATATCAGAAGTATTCCAGGTTATTGTAGAGGATATGTGTATATGTGAGGAGCATGAGACAGCCGTTCGGTTTTACTTGTCCTGAATGAGAATCTGATAGTTGGAATGACATCAGAATTCAACTCATGTGAAAGGGTGCACTTGTGTTTTATTTTGAATGGATTTGTCATGAGCTGTGACACGAAACAGAGCGAGCCTGTTGTGTCTGTGATTCTCTTTGTGTTCGCCTGACAGAAGGTGAATTGTTTCTCAGGGTGTTTTTCAGAGATTTTCCTCTCTGCTATGTGCTCCAGATGTTGGCGAACTGGACTGAACTCTCAGAGAAAGCTGTAGAGATGGTTTGGTGTAATGTGAGTGTACAGGATCGGCCGGCTCTAGCTCCAGATGTGCAGATGTAATCTGAGCTCTGCTTCTAGTGCAGCACTTTTGTTTGCTGTTCTCACACAATTACCACGACGTATATAAACCCCCTCCTTTGGATGTGTTTCAAATGGAGTTTTAGTCCCCTAGAGGGGTCGTATCCCTTCACAACACTCCCACACTCACAATCAGAAAGTCAAACACGCACACACACACACACACACACACACACACACACAGCTGTCTTGCATTTGCATTCATGCATTTGGCTGATGCGTTATTCAAAGCGATTCAGAATCAAAGTCATGATATTCGTCTGGATGACTAGTGCGCTCTGTTTAGTTGTCTATGTTGTAGAGTTTAGTCATATTTAATAGGATGGGTTAACCATAACCCATTGCTGGTCAGTTCATGGAACTAAACCCATGAGAATAAGCCTTTTTCCAGTCATAGATTGCTGAATGAGGACTACATGTGTAGTTTATATATATATATATATATATATCCAGGACCCTATGGAGGACTCGGAACAGAATCGCAGAATAGAATTAGCTGTATAAGGATTTTGTTACATCTTTAAAGATTAGTTAAAAGGCTAGTTTCATGCCTTCATTTAATTACTACTATTTTTGATGATAAATGTGTGTTCAATTATAAATCCAGGAAAAATAAAATAGAAATGCTTAAAAAAAATTTTCTTACATTTTATTTCTTATTTTAATTTTTTAGAAAACATTTATATATTAGAAAATGTAATTAAACCACTAAATTGGTACAAAGAAAAAATTTAAATTAAATTTTTGGGGAAATTAAAATAGATTTCATGGGGACCAAAAAAATATATTTTCTTCAAAATTGTATAAAATGAAAAAAGAAAATTCAATGTGCAATGTTGTTAAAATATTTTTATATTTATTATTCTAAACTAAAACTATTAATAAGTTAATTAGTTAGTTCATTAATTTAAAATTATTAAAACATTTGTTATTTGAAATAAATTGAAATGAAATTAAATATGAATATTAGGTGACAATTACTAACTGAAAATGACAGTGATCACTTAATCAAATAATGTTTGACTGTAAATAATGTACTGTGCATGTAATACTATATTTACAGTGTTTATAATACAGACACACATCCTCACAGTCCGAAAGGAGTTGATGGAAGTGATTAGTACATCTGGTGGTGATGATGACGATGTATATTTATTAGTGGTGGGCCGTTAACGGCGTTAACGCACTGCGTTAACGCGAGACTCTTATCGCGCGATAAAAAAAATATCG
>JAUMHQ010000066.1:18883396-18898457 GCA_032361165.1 Enteromius paludinosus
TAATCTAGATTAATTTCAAAATTAATCTAGATTAATCTAGATTAAAAAAATTAATCTATGCCCACCCCTAATATTTATAGTCAGTTTCCTAGAAGGTGTAAGTGTAAACTGTAAATGCAGAAAGTGTGATTTAGTGAACACAAGCATACAGATGAGTTTAGAGCTAGATGAGACTGAGATGTGTGTGTTCAATGCAAAAATACACTTTGTGGATATTCAGCAGGCAGTGGCATTATGGGAAATGAAGTGCTCTGCAGTTCTGCATCCTGTTTGCTGTAGTCAGGTTAATTTCTGTAGCGCTTTATAATCGGCTTCAAACACTAAAGTAACTGTGTTAATGATTCTTCAGTTTCAACCCTGCAGAAGATCGTCATAATTCAGATCCGTTCAGTTCAGTTCAGTGAAAGCCACCGGCAGATTCTGACGCGGCGTGTTTGCAGGAGTTTGGGGTTGATGAAGTGTTTAAACAGATGAAGAATCAGTGTGTGTGTGTGTGTGTGTGTGTGTGGGTGGGACTGGTTTGAGATCTTTAATGGAAAACTTTTGAAATGTCTTCTGACCACAGTGATGTCAGTGCCAGGAAAACACACCTCCACCCACTATACTCTCCCCCCCACACACACACACACACACTCTCTGCTTCTCATTTTCTTCGTGGGTTCTTTGTTTCCAGTTGTTTGTGTTTGTAAATCATTACGCAAGTGTCTTTTATTGAGAAATAGAGCATTTTCAGTCATCCTGTCTCTTCACACGAGTGTGATTGGTGTCGTTTGATAATGTCTCTTTCTGTATTCTATGTGTGTGTGTGTGTGTGTGTGTGTGTGAGTGTGGTGTTTTAAAGGGCCAGCAGCTGGTTTTGCTGTAGGTTTTCATGGATCCGATTGAAAACATGATTAAAGTTGCCAACGCATGTATGTTTTTGATTTAATTGAGTTTGGCCTGTAGCTGCTGTGAAGGGAATCTCTGCCAGCGTTGAGGCACAATGACTCTGTAAATGTAAATGTGTCTAATTCTCATTTCCCACAGAACTGGGTCGATCCGTGTCAAATTTCACAAACTCCCCTGGCTCAAATTTTCGAGTTCGTCAGTATTTTTCTGAAAGTATTCAGTCGAAACCCGTTTCTGCCACTGATTAAAAAATTTAAATAGGTCAATGCAACATGTAATTCCTTAAATTGCATGATCAAAACATTTTCTCGCATCTGTATTGGAAGATGTGAACTTGCAATAGCAAAAAAAAGTCAGATCTGTGTGATTTTAAAAAGTTGCAGTTACTTCTTTTATTGTTTATTCAGTGGCAGAAACGGGCTTCTGTAGTATTCAGTATTTGCTTCAGCAGAAAAAATGATCAGATTGAAAGTTTTAACTTGGTGTTCTCTGGATGTGATTTATCAGGTCTGATAAAGAGTTGTTACTTCCTTTTGCGACTCTGACACACCTTCAGATCTCCATAAAGTGTATGTGTCTGTGATCTCGGACAGGTTTGAACAGGAGAGCCGCTGGGATCGCTGACATTCCTTCAGTCTGTGGAGTTGAGCCGCAGGATGATGAAGATCGGGCCGGAGTGTCCTCGTGGGCGTTCGTGAGCGCAGCACCAGTCATGGCCAACAGGGTCAGCTTTGACTCGGATCTGGTCACTGACTTCGAGTAAGAGACTTTTGACTGTTTTATGCCTTTATCTGCACTTCCTGTGTTTTGGGGTGTGTTCATCTGTATGTGTGTGTGTATACTTTGTAAACAAAAACTTTTGACAGCACTACTTTATAACTCACACAATCTTACGAGTAATTATAACCACTGTAATAATACTTTATAACACTTATCTATTCGTTGTTACAATTTTTAAATGTATAAATAATCTGCTTTGTAAGTCGTTTTGGATAAAGCATGTGCTGAATGTAAATTAAAACAAATGGCAGTCAATAACGAATCTAAAAACATTATAATGCATTTTAAATAAAAAAAAGATCAAATACATTCAGTGTATGTTATGAATAGGTTTATAATTCATTGTACATAAATGATTCAAGTAAACTGTCACAAGCACATTTTTAAATAAACAGGCGTATTAAAAAAAATCTGTATTTTTGTTCAATTAAATGCAACGCTGGTAATTTTGTTTTGTATTTTGTGCGTCAGGAGTCCAGCAGACGAGGATGGGGTTCATGATTCGTTCAGTCAGCTGATCCAGGAGCAGTGTAACGACCCTCATGATGTCATAGAGATGACCCAGTTTGACCAGGAGGAGGAGAGCAGAGGTCAGATCACACTGACTAGGAACGGTCCAATCAATCAATCACTTTTATTTATATAGCGCTTTTAGCAAAGCACTGAACTTCATCAAACAGGAGATCAGAGCGATGCTAATGTATAATGACCAGATTAAACTATTTATTTATTAAATGCAGAGATGGTCTCTAGTCAAGACTACGATAATTATTCACTAGAAATCAGGAGTCCCCAATTAGGTGCACTCAGACAGGAAGTGACCTCAGACAGGAGTCTGACAGAGCTGTTTGTGTTTCAGATGACGTGGAGTATCTGGGGGCGCCGGTGTACCAGCGTTCCGATAGCAACGAGCCCAGGCAGACGGAGCAGCTGATTGGAGAACGCTGGTCATCTGACACGCTCAAAGTCCTGTCCTCCATGCCCAGCCGCACCATCGGTCAGTGTGTGTGTGTGTGTGTTTTATGTTTTTTGTGGTGCTCTTGATCCAGTGCGTCACAGACGTCTGTTATTATTGGATAGATTCATTCTTGATTCTTCTTCTTTATTTTGTAATTTTTTCTTTTGCAATGCTGCTTTCAAAGCATCTAAACAACAAAAAGTTTAAATTCCAGTTCATTATTGTTACAAACTTGAAAAAAAACTTGAACTAAAATTTAAAAATATGTTTTTAAAAATAATAACAAAACAAAATTACTTGATGTACTAAAATAACTCTAAAATAAATCTAATAAATCTAAACCTGAAATACAAATAAATATAAATTATAGTAGTAAATATTATAAATACATAACAAATACATGATAAATAGACATAAAAATGAGAAAAAACCCACATCAAAACTAAGAAAATTTCAAAAACACAACAAAGTTGCTAAAATAAAAGTTTAAAAAATAAAAATGAAAGATTTCTATGAACACATAAAAATATTAGTGCTGTCACATGATTAATTACGATGAATTGCATTCAAAATAATATATATATATATATATATATATTATATAAATATCTACAGTACACAAACAAGAAAAACTTTTAATTTGGATGCGATTGATCATGATTAATCACCTGACAGCACTAAATAAAAATATCTAAAATATTTTGCACAACTTTTCTATGCATTGCAATTGGTAATGTATGAGGAACTCATTTTGTAATGCATTTTGAAATGAAATATCTTTGCTGTGTGGCCATGTCTTTATTCTGTCTTTCCTCTTCCTTTCTGGTAAGGAAACTTAGATGTTGTTAGATACAATTCACATGGTTTCCTGTACAGCTCCTGTCACTTCCTCTCGCTGATGTGTCCCGATGAGTTCAGTGTAATCTCTTTGATTAGGCCGCAGTCGTGGAGCGATCATCTCTCAGTACTGCAACCGCACCATGCAGCTGCGCAGACGCAGACAGAGCAGACCCTCCATCCAGCACTTCCCTCGATCCGCTCGGCCCAGCATCCGCGGATACCTCGTGGAGACGGACACAGCCGCTTATGAGGAAGAAGGTGAAGCCGCTGAAGTCATGTCTGGGACCCTGGAGCACTACACCTGTCACAAGAGTCAAAAAAAATCTAAATATTAAGAAAATCGCTTTTAAATAAAGTTCTTAGCAAAGCAACAATGAGATCTTTATATATATATATATACAGTTGGAAATTCACAAAATATCTTAATTAATATTATGATTTTTGGGATAAAAGAGAAATGTATCATTGTGACCCATACAGTGTATGATCTACTGCTACAAATATGACTGCTGTTATGCTCCAGGGACACATTTGTTGCCTGAAACATCTTAAACTATGCCCTAATGACCTGATGTGATGACTCTGTGTGTTTGTAGAGAATAAGAGGGAGCGTTTGGTGAATAATCTGCAGAATCTTTCGGCCAATGATCGCGTGCGTATGTTGAGAGCGATGCCGCTGAGTCTCGCAGAGAAGAAAGAGCTCCGGTAAATCGACTAATAAACACTGCCACTCCTGCTATTGTGTGTTTAACATGTCCTGCAGCGCTGCTCCGTTTACAGCAGAACAAAGCATGCTTTGGTTAAAGTCTGAATAGATTTTGATGTACAGGAACAAAATAAATATTTTAATAGATAAATGCAAAATAATGCAAAAACAATAAATAGACATGCATGATGCGGTTCAGCTGCTGTGAGTTGAATCGTTATAATGAGTCATTGAATCACTTACTGGCTGTGTGGAGTTAAAGTCATTCATAAGAATGTTTTGTTGTAATAAATAGTGCTAAAAGCATTGTTTTGTTCAGTATGTTTGCTAATAATTGGATTTACTTCACTGTGAGCGCAAACAAACGGTTTCTGATTTCCTGCTGATGTTGTGTTTCTCAGGATGTTGGTGTTGAATAAAGCCGAACACTCTGTGTCTCAGAGTCAGATTCCCTGCTGCAGTCAGCTCAAGTATTACATCATCAATGTGAGTCTAAAGCACGCTTAGCTGTTATAGCACTATTTTTAAGAACAGTCGTTTAATTCTGTATAAATCTGTCTGTATCTGTCATATGAAGTGTCCAGCAGTTTTCTCTTTTCTCTTTTGAGATTCAGCCTGTGGTTGATGTGTGTGTGTGTGTTTGAGTAAGTGCATACTTCTGTGTGTCTGTGTTAGGGAGTGTGTGCAACCGAGTGCAAGTATGTGCACGCAAATGTGTTTAGGAAGTGTGTATGAGAGCATGTGTGTGTGTCAGGGTATTAGTGCTAGTGTTATAAAGGTGTATCACCGGCGTGTAGTGAAGCGTGACAGAGGTTAATCATGCGTGTTGTTTGTTTTGAATGGGTTGTATCTACACTCTGTGTCAGAGGTGCAGATGTACTTCAGTGTTGAAGATTCAGGTTCAGTGTGGCTTTATTGGCATCAGCTGGACATTTGCGTTAAAATGAGACGTGCTTCAAATTATCAGAGAAAACTTCGAATTAAACATTCACAAAAATACTCAGTGCCCAATAAACTAACGATTTGCAGTTTATGGATCATTTCTATAATTTTGATGTTTTGTTATTATTTTGAATTAAATTAGATTTTAAATTGTATGTATTTTTTAAGTTAAGTATTTTTTTTTTTTTTTTTTTTTTCTCATTTTAAAGTTTTAGTAATTTTGTTGTGGGTTCTTGTAACATTTTTATGTGTGTGTGTGTGTGTGTGTGTGTTTATTATATATAACATTTTTTTACTTTAATACAATTTTTAGACTTTTCTTAGATGTTGTAATGTTATATGTGATCCTAGACCACATGAAAGGATGGAATTTTGAAATGGAGGTTTATATGTAATCATTAATATTTCCATGTATGGTTTCTCAGCAGAAGGACAGTATTTGGTTGAGATACTTCTGTGCTCCAGGGTCACATATTATTCACATATTTTATTATAAAAAATTTTTAATCTTAGTTTCATTAGTTTTAGTACTTTAACTTACACTTAACTTTTAACTTTTTTTTTGTTTTTAAATTTTTAAATTATTATTTTAAGTAACAACTTTTTCTTGTCTGGTGTGTTTGCGGCCTCTCAGTGGTCAGTAATCAGTCTGTGATCATTGGTGTGTGTGTGTGTGTCAGGCGCTGAGGCACGGCTGGTACGGATGGCTGTCGTTCCTGTCTTCTCTGCAGCTGTGGCAGACGGCTCTGAAGTGTGTCGGTGGTCGCTTCGGGACGGGCGTCCTTTCGTATTTCATCTTCCTCAGAACACTCCTCTTCTTCAATGTCTTCCTGTTCCTGGTTATGGGTCTGCTGTTAGTGGTTCCTCAGGCCATCGCTCATCCAGTGCAGAACGTCACTGTCGTGGGCATGTGGGGCCTGGAGGTGCTCACGGGCACTGTAAGTGCATTACATTACATATTTCCATTTACAGTTAGGCTTTTAGCAGACGCTTTTATCTAAAGAGACTTACAAATGAGTAGAATAGAAGCTATCAGAACCAAGAAAAGAGCAATAGATTCTAAGCTTTGCGTTTTTCTGAAAGAAGTATCTTCCGCTCACAAATACAGAAGGACATCTGAAATATTATTACAACTTAAAGTAACAGTTTTCGATGTGAATATCTGTTAAACTAATTTATTTCTGTATTTTCAGCATCATTACTCCAGTCTTCAGTGTTCCATGATCCTTCAGAAATCATTCTAACGCTCTCTCTCTCTCTTTCAGGGTTATTTCTCACACTCTCTGCTGTATTATGGATATTACAGTAACAAAATGCTACAGACGGGCTGCTCTGTGTCCAATAACGGGACGTCTTGTTCTGGACTGTCCTATAACATGCCTCTGGCTTACTTCTTCACCATCGGCGCTGCCTTCTTCATCACCTGCATCATCCTCGTCTACACGTGAGGCGATCCTGAAAGACTTTTTAATAAAAGCATAGTTAAACAGTCTTGAGTTTGTGAAATTGAGAACAAGTTTCCTTGGCAAAGTCGTAGTAAACAAGTCATTTTTTAAAATGTTTTATTTCAATCAATATTTGTTTGTTTTTTTTATCAAGTGATCCTCTGTGTTTGTGTTTTCCAGCATGTCGAAGTCGTTCGGTCAGAGTTTCCGAATCGATAAATCTAAAGGCCTGTTGGCCATAAAGGTCTTCAGCTCGTGGGACTTCAAAGTCATCAAGAAAAGCTCAGTTAAACTGCAGCGGGCAAACATCGGCACACAGCTGAAGGTCAGCGCTCCTATGATCCAGATGTGACACACACACATATGCTTGATATGACACGCTTACACACACATGATTGATATATGACACACACAGAGACACACGAATGATTGGTATATGACACACTTACACGCACACACACTCATGTACACACACTTCAGCTGTTGTGTGTGTGTGTCTGCAGGAGCTGGTGGCGGAGGTGAACCGTCAGGAGCTGAAGTTCCCAGTTCTCCAGCGGCTCTTCCGGCTCTTCATACACATGCTAGCGTGGATCATGTGTTTGGGAAGCACGTTAGCATGTGTGCTAGCTGTCTATTACTTCTCTGAATACATGCACAAGGTACGACATGCGCTCTTTTGCGTTTCAATGCGAGCTGAATGACAAACACAGGAAAGCTGCCTCAGACTTGACCGGATCAAGGGAACTTGACAATATAACATTGCTGTATCTGTGATAAGAGTGGTAGAAGTTTAGAAGTGACGCTTGTGTTCTCTTTGGATGGAATTGGTGCTTTATTCGTGAATGTTTTATGGGAAATTCCAGTTTTGTGCGTAAGTTTAATTCCCATCTTTGTATGCAAACGGTGTTTGTGTTTGTTGATTGAGCTCTTGATAATGTGTCTCAGACCCAGATTCCACGTAACCACACTCAAGCTGATCCTTCTCTGCTGGAGGAGGCCAGTTTCCTGGCTGTTCCTGTTGTAGTGTCCAGCTTTAACCTGCTCCTGCCCGGCTTCTTCAATGCCGTGGCCTGGATGGAGGAGTATGATTCTCCCAGCGTGCTCAATTACATCTCCATCAGCAGGTAGAGCACCCGGAAGTATGTTCTCCAGTATTTGATCCATGAAGCAAACAGCAAACAATCACGAAGGAAGTGTCTTAAATGTCTTAAAGGTTTTTGGTTTCATTTATGAAATAATTAGTTTTTTATTTTATTTTATTTTTTATTATTACATTTAATTTTTGGATTAATCTTTAAGTTATTAAAAATAAATATTTTAGTTTGTGTTTTTTAATAAAAAATATATATTTTAATTATTTAAAAAAATTACACTTAATTAAATACACATATTCATACACATTAAATTATGATTGAATTACTTTTAAAATATATTTAGAAATTTTACATTTTAGTAAAAATTGTACATTTAATTTCAAATGTAATATTTTACATTTATTGTGTTTTCTTGTTCTAAATTGTCTTTAAAAGGCCATTTTAAAAATTGTTAAATTTGAAAAAGGTGAAATATTAACATTTATTAATTTACATTTTATAAAATCATATATATATATATTTTTTTTTGTTTCAAATGTTTCTTTGCATTTTAAACGATTAAGAAAGGATTGTTTACTTTTTTAAAAGTTTTTTAATTTGTAAGTCTTCATCTCTTGCGTTGAAAGTCAGGCATGCTTTTGTAGCGTGATGCTGTAAAGGATATTGCTGTAAAAGCCTCTCAGAGCTTCTGGTCTGTTTTCACAGAGACACCTGTTTCAATGTGGAGATTTGTATTTTTACAGTAAGTGTGTGTTGCACTGATCAAACGGTTTAACCCTCTGTGTTCTAAATGCAGTAAATGTTTATTTCCCAGAAACCTGCTGCTGAAGGTGAGCGTGCTGGGAGTGCTGTGTTACCACTGGCTTTTCCGTGTGGCGCCGGATTTTAACAGTCTGGGTTTAGAGGCGAGTCTCGTCGTGTGTTTGAGCTCTGTGTGTGTGTGTGTATGTGTGTACCTCTGGATCCCTGACGCTTGTGTTTCTGTGCTCAGTGCTGGGAGAGTTTTGTGGGGCAGGAGCTGTACCGATTCCTCCTGATGGACTTCATCTTCATGCTGCTGGACACCTTCTTTGGAGAGTTTCTCTGGAGGTGAGAGGAGCTCAGCGCTCTCAACTGCTTACTTGCAATTTTTAAGAAATGTCAGCATGTATTTTTATCATTATATATTTTGTTTGGTTTATACATTATAGTTTTAATAAGTTTAATTTTAATTAATTGTCTTGTTTTTAAAGGCGAGGGTTTATATATATATATATATATATATATATATGTAATTTATTTTATTTAATTTTTTGATTGAAAATACTAATATAAAATAATAATAGATCGCATAAATAATTTTTTTTTAAATATATATTTTTACATTTTGTTTTCATTTTTTAAATAATTACATTTTAGATTTTATAGTTTTATGGTTAAGTATTGTCTATTTTTAGTATATGTATAATATATAATATTAATAATAATATATACTTTTTATACATTAAAATATTATTTTATATATATATATATATATATATATATATATTTGTTTATTATTCTTTTTTAAATTGCACAGTGTTTATTGCGCGAGTCTTCTCTTTCTCAGGTTGTTTTCTCAGAAGGCTCTGAAGAGGAAGAGGAAGCCCGTGTTTGATATCGCCAGGAACGTTCTGGAGCTCATCTACGGACAAGCTCTGGCCTGGTAGCGTTGGTTCACATCGAGTGTACTCAGTAGTGTCCTCTGGTGTCCATCAGTGACGTGTGATGTTTCTTCTGCAGGCTGGGGGTGTTATTCTCTCCTCTGCTGCCGGCCGTTCAGATCTTCAAACTGTTCCTTCTCTTCTACATGAAGAAGGTGTGTTTGATTGAGGGAGCAAAAAAATCTAAATATTGTGAAAATCTCCTTTAAAGTTGTTCAAATGAAGTTCTTAGCAATGTTTATTACTAATAAAAAATTATGGTAGGAAACTTCACGGAACATGATCTTTGCTTAATATCCTAATGATTTTTTACATAAAAGTGTCTAATTTTGACTCCTTGGCTATTTCTGGAGATACACCTGTGCTCCGCTGACTGCTGCTGTGCTCCAGGGTCAGATATTATAATGTGTTTGTGTTTGTCCGGCGCAGGTCAGTCTGAAGATGAACTGTCAGGCATCAGGGAAGCCGTGGAGAGCCTCTCAGATGACCACCATCTTCATCACGCTGCTGTGTTTCCCAGCATTCCTTGGGGCTGCCGTGTGTGTGACTTACACCATGTGGACGTGAGTGAACCATATGCTCCATTTACACCATATGATCTATATTAATGAGGCAGTAATTATTCATTCATTCCTTCTTTATAAGATTTCATGAACAAGGTTTTAAACTTCATCGTGTATTTCTTTAAAGTAATCTCCATACTTTGAGACGTCTGCAGGTTTTCTTTACAGTTTTGCATGAAAAAATGACATTATGATGTACCTAAAAACATAATTTTCATAAACCCTTTCCCTTTTACTGTTTTATTTCATCTTTACCTTTAAAAAAACTAATGGTTCTGTTTTTATTTTTGCTTACATTTCAATTTTTTTCCTTCATTGCAACATTTGAAAATGTTCATAAATGTCATTTTAATTTATTCGCTGCCTCCTCAAGAACACATCTTTGATGCTTTTAGTGTTATTTCATGATGTTTTTAAAAATGTTGTCATAAATATTAAAGTAGCTATAAATAAAAGTTAAATAAAGCTTGCATTTTTTACTATGCTTTATGAATTTATTTTGTATTACTTTATGCTTACGTTTTTTTCTTTTCATTTTGTCTGTGTGTGTGTGTGTGTCTCTCTCTGTGTGTGTGTCTCTGTGTGTGTGTGTGTGTCTCTGTGTGTGTGTCTCTGTGTGTGTGTGTGTGTCTCTGTGTGTGTGTCTCTGTGTGTGTGTCTCTGTGTGTGTGTCTCTGTGTGTGTGTGTGTGTGTGTGTGTGTCTCTGTGTGTGTGTCTCTGTGTGTGTGTCTCTGTGTGTGTGTCTCTGTGTGTGTGTCTCTGTGTGTGTTTCTCTGTGTGTGTTTCTCTGTGTGTGTGTGTGTGTGTGTGTGTGTGTGTAGGATACGTCCGTCTCAGCGCTGCGGTCCGTTCCAGGGTCTGTTGACTATGTTCGAGGCGGGGAAGCACTGGGTTCAGAAGCTGGCGAAGGACGATTCTAGGCTTCAGTGGCTGGCCTCGGCTCACTCGTATCTGGTGGAGAACCCTCTCTTCCTCATCCTCTCCGCCGTCATCTTCCTGTGAGTCTGCTCTTCTATATTCATACATTTTTTTTATTTGAGCATTCCATTTTACTTTTATTTACTTTTATTACAGCGTTCCATTTATTTTACTTTTTTTTAAAATTATTATTAATTATTTGTTTATTCGGATTTATTTATAATATTTAATCCCTACACTATTTTGGAGATACAGGTTTACATAAAATTGTACAAATTATATTTATTTTAGTCATTCATTCATGTGTGTGTGTGTGTTTGCAGGATCGTGATCTACTTCCACAGTCAGGTGGTGGACGGTCAGCGGAAGATCATCGAACTCCTTCAGGAGCAGATTGAGAATGTGAGATGTGACTCATGTCAATCTGACTATGTATGATCATGTGTGAATGTGACAGTGGCATGACATCACTTCCTGTTGCTGTTGATTCAGGAGGGCGAAGATAAGAAGTTCCTGATCACACGACTGCAGGACATCCATGAACGCAAACGAGGAGTGACACCACGCCGTGTGAAAGGAGCCAGCGAGGTACACACACACACACACACAACTCTGTACAGCTATCTTTGTGAGGACATACTTTGACTCAATGTAATCTCCAGCTCCTGACCCTAACCCTACCCATCAGAACTAAGTGCTTTACCTAAACCCTGACCCTAACCCTACCCTTTACCCAATTATAACCTGACCCCTAAATTATAACTAAATTATGATAGAATTAAAAATTGAATAAAGCTTAATTAAAGTAACCCTAAAAACTAAATAAAAAATAAATAAAATGACTAAATAAATACTAAAACCTATACCAGTATGAATAGTACTTTAAATTAAATAAGACTTATCTGTGGCACCAGTAGAAACACAGGAAGTGGGTATTAAATCCTGACTGAGACTGATTTCAATTAAATCATTCATTTTAATTAAATTTTCTCCCAAAGCTAGTTTTTGTGCTCATTCTGTGATTGTGGAGTGATTGTGATTTGCTTCTGCTTCCAGGATTCCAGTTACTCATGATGCTCTTCATGAACTGATGGAGCTACAGGAAGCACCTGAGCAGAGCTCGTATGAAGCGCTCTCAGAGAACCCACTCGAGTCCAGAATGAACACTGCCGCTGCTAGCATTGGTTAGCTGGACTCCCGTTCTATCTGTTGAAATACTACGTTTTATACTGATGGTGAAGGTGTTTATATGCTGTCTCGGATCGTAAGACACTTGTAATTTTACTGTGAAATATTTCAAACCCACTGTTCCTCACCCCTCCTGAACTGGACCTTCTGTATAATGTACTGTGATATTGTTTTTAAATAAATATATTTTATTATTATTATTATTAATAAACTTTACTTTTGTATTTTGCACACACACACAGATATATATATATATATATATAATCAAAAACATTTGGGCCATGAATATAATTAGTTTTTTATGAAGGCATGCAAATGAAATGGCGATGTTCAGCAAGTATGTACACTTTACACAAAATCACATCTTTCAGAAACACTCATAAATATGATTTACTTAAATATATAAATATGTATATATATATATTGCTTTATACAGTTTTAATAATGGATATATATATTTTTATACACACACACGCATTATGCATGTTCTTAGCAGGTTTGGTGAGATTCTGTGACCTGAGCAGCCGTTTGTCTTCAGCAGATAATATATCCTGTCATCTTAGTGGAGAGATGTGTTCAGATGTTCGTATGAACATGTCCGAGAGGTGTTTGGAACACAGGTGTTTTTGGAGTGCTTCATTATAACGGGCTGAAGCGAAATCAGAGTTTGTCCTTCATCCGCTGAGAAAGACCCGTGTCTGTTGTTTCTGCAGTTCATGGAGTGTCCGGCAGAATATGGCACCTGTGAGTCCCAAATGAACACCTCAGCTCTTGGGTTTAAAGTCAGGCAGTCCAGTTTGTAAATGCATGTTCATTGGTATGCAATGATATATAATTAATAAATCATTTGTAAAAATGTGCAGTATAAATTAATATTAAGAGACATCTTAGACACAATATAGTTGCTCTATTCCATGACCCTAACTAGTTCACAATCACAGCATGACCACTGCATCTCTGTTCAACACAGGTCCTGAATGATTCAGCTTTTTGAATGAATCAGTTGAGTCAATGATTCAGTGACTTAAAGACAGTCACTTTCTGTGTTCCTGAATAAATCGGTGAGTGGTTGAGCCAGTAATTCAATGACTCCTTCATAATTGTGCCATTGATTCATAAACTCATTCATACAGTCACTGTATTCAGAAGCATGCACTACTAACATACAACTCTTACTGTTTCTGCCATGCAAACATATCCTAAAATGAGTAAGAATAGTATACTAGTATTCGTTTCTGAATTCAGCAAGTCACTTGCTTCACTGCCGAATGAACCAGACGATTTGAATAAATCAGTTGAGTCAATGATTCATCCACGAAGACGGTCAGCAGCTTTGTTTGTCGTTTTGAATGAATTGGTTGAGTCAATAATTCAATAACTCATTCATAAGTCAGTCAGTTCCTCCATTCCCAAAGAAAGCAGCGTTTTCTAACAAAACGGTCGAGTCAATGATTCAGTGACTCCAGCTGCTGTATTCGCAACCAGGTACTACTACCATATAACTATTTCCGCCATGTCCTAAAAATAGCAAGAATGAGACATCTACTAAATGCTTAATTTATGAAAAGGTTATAATCCTTGCCATTTTAAATGTAATACGGTCCCTCAATGGAAACATTGTGCGAGTGCTCATAGTTTGTTTTTAACTGAATGCTTGTTTTTGGTGCTAAAGCACTGATCCTCAGTCATTCAGTCAACTTCAGCTGCTCCGTTTGGGACGGAGCAGGAGCGAGCGCGGTCAGGAGCCGTTACTGAGCATGCCCAGTAGTTTGTGGGGCTCCATGCCCTGCTGCTGAGCCATGCGCTGCACGTCGAAGCCCAGGTGTGTGAGGAACTGGATGACGCTCATCTCCTGCCCCGTCAGCTGCTCTCTGATGCTGGGGCAGGTGGGGTTACAGTGGGGCCACGGGCAGCTGTCAATCAAGTGAAGAGGACAGCCCCGGGGCGGAGCCTGAGCGCTGCTGCTGCTGTTGCCGTGGTGACGGAGGCTGCGGTCCCAGCACTGCAGCGCTCGAGGGAGGGAAGTGCCTTTGACGTGGATGTCCATCCAGTAACTGAAGGAGAAGAACAGAGAATACAGTAACTGGAGAGCCTCATCATGTGATCTTAAAGGGGTCATTGAATGCACATTTGACTTGAATGCAGCTTCTTTAGGATCTTAATGAAAAATCTATAGCATACTTTGGTTTACAATTTCTCAGTGATAGTGTAAAGCAGCACCCGTTTCAGTGCTTGACCCTTTAAATGCTAATGAGCCCCTCGCTTCCTCATGAGACTAAACTCTAGCTGTGAAGAATGAATTTTGCATTCAAAGACTCGTTTAAAATATTGTGAACATTACAAACATTTTTCATTATGATAATGTGTAACTGAAATAAATGTTTATTTTTTGCATATTAAACATGCCTCACCTTCTTGTGATGATCTCATGAGACAAACAGGCGGGAGCAAACATGGCCCTGTCAATCAAAATAAGGGCCAATCAGAGATCAGAGAGTTTTCAGGTTGAATTTCTAAGTGTTTTATATATATATATTATTATACATATCATTATTGTTATGGTGTTATTTGCACACTGACCTCTTGAAAGAAATTGTTATTTTTGGGAGTTTGGGAGTTTTATTATGTTTTGTTGTATCAAGGGCCAATCATAGATCAGTTTGTTTGTAAATGAAATTGACAGACATCATCAGATGTGTGATGTTCAGGTAAAGTCGGGTCTTCAGTTGACTTACGGGACACTTTTGAGGGTGTTTCTGAGCTCACTGCCCAGGTTCTGGATGTATCTCCACTGACCCTCCTGCACCGGCTGACCCGTCAGATGGACATTATCAACCGTCAGCTGAGCCTCGTCGAACAACCACTGAACCACAAACACCGGCCCTGAGAGAGAGAGAGAGAGACAGACAGAGAGAGAGACGCTCATCATCAGATTCAAGACAGTTTAATTATTCATGAGCATCATAAATTATTGTAGTATTATAAATACAGATATTGAAATAGTTTTGTCATTAGTTAAAAAAATCTGTATATTTTAAATATATTTTATATATATA
>JAUMHQ010000066.1:18930061-18945146 GCA_032361165.1 Enteromius paludinosus
AGCAATGCCCTGGCAGCAACGTGAAACACCCTGGCAACAACTCAAAAGTCTAACAATACCCTAGCAACAACTTAAAACCCCCTAGCAATGCCCTGGCAGCAACTCAAAAGTCTAACAATACCCTAGCAACAACTTAAAACCCCCTAGCAATGCCCTGGGAACAACTCAAAACACCCTAGCAATGCCCCAGCAACAACTCAAAACACCCTAGTAACGCTCTTGACAACCATGCACAGCTATTTACTATCAGTGGTGAGTTCAGGAAAGGCAAGTGCTTCTTGTTAAACATGTGCAGAGGAGTCACATTAGTAGAGACTTACTCAAATGTATTGAACTCACGGTGGGCATGTTTCCTTGCATGCAGCTGTAGTCGTGTGAATGTTGTGAGTCCTGGAGTCAGCCGGGCTGATGTGAGGAACGCTGGAGGCTCAGGCTATTTCTAGAGCTGCATTGTGTAGATGTTTCTCTGCTCAGCTGGCATGGAGATGAAGACACACACCGCTTTTAGAAGCACCAGGGTCACTTCTGAAGCCGCTCTGACCTGCGGATCAAAGGTCATACAGGTGAGACACAAACTGCTGAACAACAAATCACAGATAACAAAAATCTTTTTTTTTTTTTAAATGTCAAAGTTGCATGATCTGTAACATAGTTGTGTCATTGCATGCAAATACAAACGACCCATTGAATGTTCTCAGTGTTCTAAATCAAGTGATAACATTTAACCTTAGACAAATATCCAATTAAAACATTGGGAGGGGGGGGGGGGGGGTGTTGTATGAAAGATGTGCTAAAGTTTTGCAGAACATTTGTTAACAGAACTTTGAGAGAAGCAGGACGTCGGTAGGTTTAGCCAAGATCATAGTGTTTGTGAAGGCAGGTTGAAAGACCTTCTGATGGTTTTATTCTGTATTGCAGCCGTGATCAAATGACACAAATCAATATGAAAACATCAACATTTAGAAAGATGAGAAGACATCTTCAAGTTGACTTCCTCATGAAAGCCTTCTGCTCTTTATGAACAACATCCTTCCTCTTTATTTCCTTGTCATCATCTCAAAAGTCTATTAAAGTTGAAGTGTCTGAGTCTGACCAGAGCGGATTCCTGATACTTCCTTCAATTACAACACCGGCATTTTCATTTTTACAACATTTCAGAGTCGGAGCTTTCTGTTCCTCCGTGTGTGTTCAGGACGACGTCTTCACGTCCTCTGGCACGGACAGCAGGATTAGTTCCAGCGCTGCTCTTGTGTTTGTGTTTCTGACGGCTGCTGTTTATTTGTGTCTGATTGGAAGTTGAGGAGGCACTAAAGAGTTCCATAATCCTTCTTTTATTCCAGAGGTTCTTCCTCGGTCGGCCCATTGCTCTCAAACGCTGATAAGTCAAACGAATCTTACGCTCCTGTTATTCCTCTGGAAACACGCAGGACGTCCTTCATCATTTTCTGATGATATTCCTCCAACACAATCAGCCATTTTCACCGTTCCCCAGTTGCTCAAACAAGTTTCTTCAAAAGAGCTTTCGCTCATTGATGAACAGTTTTCACTGCTTCAGATTAGTTTTTAGTAGATTTAACATGAGTGCTCATCTGAAAGTAAGAATTATGACTTGCACCCTGGTCTGTTCCTGATACGAAATTATCATGAGTAATAAAAACTACTTTTATGGTGCTATTCGGGCTATTTCGAAATTGACAGCCCGTCTGCTTTTGTTGTGCTGAAAATTACAGCTCGCATGAAAGTTTAGTATAAAGCTAAGTCCAAAGAACACAAGAATATTGTGCTATTGTGTTATGAAAATGAAATGTTCAGGGTTTTTTTATGTTTATTTAAATGTTCTTAAAAAAAAGCTTAACCTTAAGATTAAGGTTCTTTCTTTTTGAATGTTCTCTGAATTTTTGTTACGTTTAAAAAACATGAGGCAAACATCCTACTACTCCAGCTAACAAAAATGTTTTCAAAACGTTGTCCTAATGCTGCCATTGAGTTACAGAAACATTATTTTTGAATGTTTCCAAATGCATCGATTTCTGTGCTCTGTTAAAGGAACATTCCAATTTGCAAGCATTATCAGCCCTGGAGCACAAAACCAGTCATAAGAATAAATAATCTTTCCATTGATGTCTGGTTTGTTAGGTGCGGACAATATTTGAAAATCTGGAATCTGAGGGAGCAAAAAAAATCGAAATATTGAGAAAATCACCTTTAAAGTTGTTCAAATGAAGTTCTTAGCAGTGCATATTACTCATCAGACATGTAATTTTAATTTCCATAAATGTCTTCATTGAACATATCTTTAATTTAATATCTTAATGGCTTTTGTCATAAAAGAATATTTGATCATTTTGACCCATACAATGTATTGTTGGCTATTTCTACAAATACAAACACCCGCGCTGCTGATGACTGCTTCTGCGCTCCATGCTCATGAATTCATTTTTATGTTGCTTATCTGTCCTTTTTTAGCTTGACAGTCCATCAGTTTTGTCGAGCGCAAAAGTGCAGCTCAGAAGAAATAGGGATTTAAAAACAGCATATTTTGGGTAAACTATTGTGATACAAGTGCTGATTTCATCTAATTGACATCTGGCACAGAATCAGCACACATCTGAGACGTCTTTCCTGAGCGCTGTCTGGAAGTGTCCATTAGATACCACAAATCCATCTTGATGTTCACTCAAAACCACCTTACGTGCAGGAGATGCATTTCAGCTCTTTATTTGTGCCGGAGCTTCCGCAGCACTGAGATTCTCTGAAAAGAGCTGCTGGGAAGCAGTGTGAACAGAGAAGTGTGTTTGAACAGAGATATTTTATCATTGCTGTACAGCTGGCGGCTGCAGAGAGAAAGAGGAAGATGGGCTCTGGTTCTGACGGTTCGTCTAAACCGCAGTGAATCATCTCGTCAGCTTCCTCAAGTGTGAACAACTGAAGCACTTCTGACGGAGCTTCACCTGCGATCTCCATCCTTCATAAAACGTACATATTTCTAAGCACTGTAGTGATGCTCTCATGAAGTGTTTCATGTTACTGTGTTACTCTGAAGGTGAATAGGGTATATTTAAAATAAATATCACTAAAATTCCTTCGTTGATTGATTACAAAGTTTTTTTTCTTTTTTTTTTCTATTACAAGTTTTCTAAAAGGTTGTTTAAATATGCAAACGATGCATTATCTCACAAAATATGCACTAATTTGCATTAATTTCTGGAATATTAAGATTTTCACGCCATATATTTGTGAATACTATCAAAAGACGGAAAACGAACACATTTTCACCATGTTTTCAGGAGTAAAATGTTGTATAAATTGGTGTGAATGAAATATGAACAAACCCCTCAGGCAAAATCTTTAGAATATAGACAGGATTAAACTGTAAATGTTGGTGTGTGTGTGTGTGTGTGTGCTGAACAAACTTTTTAAAAGATGTGGTTTGATATTGACATCTACAGATGAAATCTACAGATAAAGTGCAATAAAAACACTTAAACATGTATTTTGGCAAGACACGACAGACAAAAACATTCTTGCACTGGTGGCTGATTGGTCTTTCATAAAGTGTTGTTTTAGAATAGTGTAAAGAAAACATCCAAAATACATGATTTTGTTATGTTTATTTATTTGCATCCAAATATATTTAATTGGCAATGTAAATCTTTAAAAGTTTTCTCATGCACTTCAGCAGCACTGTCCCACACAAACATCTACAGCTTTATTCTTCTCTATATTGTAAAGGTTTTTACTGAGGGGGATTTGGATTTCTCTTTTTATCCCTCCATAAATCAGAAACATCCGTGAAACAAAATGTTTTTCAGACTAAAGTGTGAAAATCACTGTGAATGAAATATGAACAAACCCCTCAGTAAAATCCTTCAGACAATAGACAAGAATCAAACTGTAAAGTTTGGTGTATGTGAGTCCTGCTGAAGTGGAGGAAAAACTCTTCAAAGATTTGGATTGACGTTGAAATCTAAAGACACAAAGAGATAAAGAGCAATAAAATATCCACTTGAAATTTTGCATTTTTGTTTTCTTTACATTAGTCTGAAACATCATGTTATGAAAAGCCAACCAGCCCAAAAATCTCAAAACTGACCAGTGCATTAATTAATATTTATTTATATATATACATATTTTTGCTTGTAGCATGATCTAAAGTTCCCTAATAATTAGAATTAGGCAATAAATACACTTTTGTATTTTTTTTAAATGTTATAGATAATTTGTTATTTTAAAACATCCATAAGCTGAAATCATGAATTCTACTAATTCAGTTTTCTTGATGGAGACGCGCGCTCTTGTAGCCATAGCAACAGCAGGCTCCAGCGCGTTTCCGATAGCTCCAGTCCTCAGCCATGCTTTACTTTAGAAACAAATACACTCACGTACATTTAGATAGCGTTTTTAGTGGCGCTTGTAAACAAATATGTGTGCCTAATGCGTTTTGTATTAAAATGCAGGCTACATGTCTGAGCGCTCGGAGTGCGCGTGTTGCTTTAAGAGTCGCGCTGGCGTTGCGTAGAGCCTTCATGAATGAAACCACGTGACCAAAGCAAATCATATGACGTCTGGCCTCAGCGCGAGAGAAAGAGGATCAACACGGTCACAAATTCGCCGACAACAGCGACAAACTCCCGCCGGATTCTCTTCGGTTCCACCGGGCACCGTCATCCGCTGCTCCGGGCGATTCCTGACGCGTTCGGTGAGTGCGTCGTTCTTCACGGTGTTTCCAAACGCGCTGAAGTTGCGCTCAGAGTCGCTCAGATCTGTTTTGCTGAGTGTGCACGACACTGCGTGTGTGCGTGTGTGTGTCAGTTTCTTTTTTTAGTGCAGAACACGAACCATTTACAAATACATGCAACACATGAGGCATTGAATATAGAATGACATTCAGAAGTATAGCGTTCAATTAAAATGAAATTATTTATTAATTACATATTTTGATCACTCTGTTTATTTGATTTAAAATGTATTTAAAACATTTATGTACGTAGGTTATTAAATTTTTTTTTTTAGAAAGTTTTACTTTTTGGTTAAGTTTTTGCCGCACCACAACAATATGCATCATTTATTACATGTCAAAGGAACTCCTTATCAGTGCATATTACAAATTAAAAATAAGTTTTGTTGTATTTGCTGTAGGAAATAAAAAAAATGGAACATGCCTTTACTTGATATCCTAATCATTTTTGGCTTAAAAGAAAAATGGATATGCTTTTATTTTTTACACATACAGTGTTGTCTATACATGTGCTATTTATGACCAGGGTCACATATGTCAGCGTTTTTGGTTTCATTTTTGCAGCATCAAAACATTATGCCTCAGTTCTGGTTTATTTATTTCATGTCAGCTTTACTATTTAATTACTTGTGAGTATGTTATTCGCCATTATAGTTAACTAGTTGTATATACTAGCAATAATAACGGAGTTGTGTTAATATTACATTAATATATTAATCTATGTATGGTTCACATGTGTGCGCGTTTGTCGTCTGTCTGGCGAGGCGACGTGACGCCGCGGTGCGCGTTAAAGCGGGACGCGCGTTTTAAAGGGCTCGCGGTGCTGAATCATCACGATCGGGTCATTCCGCTCAAACCCCGCCACACACACACACACACACACAGAGCCATGATGACAGCGAACAGACAAAGGGCTCATCGATACACACTCACACACCCCGATCCGTGATCACTCGCCGGTTCTGATCGGCTCTCATCGTCGCTTTCCATTTGAAACGTTTGCAGAAATCAGCGGGATTCAGCTCGCGTTATATTTAGAGAGTGTGTGTGTGTGTGTGAGAGAGAGAGAGAGAGAGTATGTGTGTGTGTGTCTCCTCTAGTCAGCCAGAGGTTACACAGCAACACAAACGCGCGGATCTGTAAGGAACCGAACCTGCTGGTTCATCGGAACCGTCTGCGCTGGAACCGGATCGAGGTGCGTTATTAGTCTGAATTAGTCTTTTGTCTGTTTTACACCCTTAATAAAACTGTACCACGGTACAGTGATGGTATCATGAGGCAAAACCGTAGTACTTTTGAAAATTCCATGGTATTGTGCCATTGTCAACATCATTTGAGCACCTGTCTCGTTCCGAATTGTTCCAACGTGCTCCCTTGGTAGGGAACACACTATAGTTTGAGACAATAAACCAGTTTTGCTGTGGAAAGTACAAAAAGTACTAAGGTGGAGATATTTATGTATATTTATATTTACCATGTTATTGTGGTACTTCAGAAAATACTATATGTTTATCTCGACACGTCAGATTTTGTGCTCATCGAAACTAGTTTTATTCAGCGTTTGTCGTATATCGGTTCATCTGTAGCTGACAGTTGACGGTTGGATTTTGTTCCCGCGCGCGCGCTCCGAATCGCGAAATGGGCGCGATTTCAAATCAGCGCCGCGCTCCGATCGCATCAGCGCCGTTAACGAGGGAGATGCTGATTCATCAATCGCTGATATTCGCTTGACGTGAGCCCCGGGAGCCGGGGCGTCATGGCAACACGGCACCTCGGAGCGCGCGAAACCGGGCAGCTTTCGAGGCACGGAGAGAGCGCGGGCATCGGTAACGGTGATGGCTTTATCACGCTTTCCCGCTCACACAGACGAGAGCAGAGAGATGAGAGATGATGTATATCTAATATAGGCTTGAAGTTTTGTTTCAGCAGCATTAATGCATTTATCAGCATGTTTCCTTTCATTCAGGGAAGATCATCATTAGTGCGCTATTGAAGCGTGTTATACACACATCTGCTGTTTGTGCTTGTGTGTTTATTACAGGCCGTTTGTTCTTCTGTTTTAAATCAGTTTTATGGTGATATCATGGTAAAGAGATGACTCCAGCCTAGACAGCGTTTCTGGGCATCAGGCTTGTTCCGAATCAGCAGCATTTTTGGCCATCTCAGATATATTTACTATTCATATAAAACATTTTTTATTAAAGTGAGAAGTTATTTTAGATATTCATTGAAGATACTTATTTTTACATCACATTTGGATACATTTTAACTTAATTTCTCTCTAAAGATAATTTAAAAATATATATAAAATCTGAAATTTTCATGGAAAAATATGATTTTATATATATAATTTCCTATACTTTATCTTGCATTGAAATTATTCTTTTTTTTTTTTTTGTATAATATCATATTTTGTTACCTTTTAAGCCACTTCAAGGAAGATTCACCTTTTATATCGTATTAGGCTTGAATCTGATGATTAATGGAAGATACATTTATTTATATATATATATATAATTTCAGTATTATTATTATTGTTTTGTTATACTATGTTTTGCTACGTTTTAACCTGATTTTTTATGAAATATGTTTTTTTGGGGTGATTTATTTCATTTTAAGCAAAATATGCTAAGAAATAAAACACCCCAAAAACACAAATTTAATCATTTTTACATGAACATTTTTCTAGGCCTATCATATTTTGCAGCATTTTAACCTGTTTTTAACAGCTGTAGTAGCTGGCACAGCGTTAAATTACAAACAAACAAAAATATTCATATTTAGAGACATGTCTATAGTGTCCATCTGCTGTTTGTTTATTATATCCATACACAAAAGTGTTCATATAGGTGTTTCAAACAATAACAGGGTTCCCACAAGCAGCACCACAGTGCTTTTTCCTCTGTGTGCAACCATGTAAATCCATTTAGACCCTTTTAAGAGGCTGTTTACATCATTAACCGGAAATCTCCCTATTACAATTCCAGCTAATTGTGATATTTGTGCAATTAGAGTCTGAAGCGCAGTGCTGGAGAGGTGTAATCTGATCAGGACCGCTCTTAAAGCAGCTTCTGAGTCAAATCTGCTGATGGTGGAGAGCGAACGAGCGCGTGATTGAAGTTGTGGTGAGAGGAGTTTTTTGTCTTTAAGGCATTCTGTGAAAGCGCTGAGACGCCCAGAAATCAGCCTCTCTCTTGAAAGATGGTGTTTGCAGCAGTTACTGGGGATCTCTGTGCTCTGAGAGACACGGTGATGATGATGATGATGATGCTGCGCACGCCTCCGGTTACTCTTAAGTAAAGGTGTAAGAGCCGTTTTAAGCGGTGTGATGAACGAGAGCGCGCTGAATGCTGCACTTGCAACTTTTTAAAATGCGAGACTTGCATCACCAAAAGAAATGCGATCGTTTGCATTTACAGTAAGTGTTTTGCAACAGATTGCAGTTTCTGTTCTTCCTCTTTTTTTACTAACAGGTAGTTTTTCTCCTTTTTTTTCTTTCTTCCCCCAGCAGAATACTGTTCCTCTTATTCAGTGCAATGCGGCTGCGTTAGCTCTAAGCGCGCGTGTGTGTGTGTGTGTGTGTTTTCGAGTTCTGTGTGTTCGAGGATAACGTTCATATCAACCCTGTTTGATCACATCTAAACAACAGATCGATCGATCCTGTTAAGACTTATGTTTTAGTCTGAACAGCTTCACATTTTACTAAACTAAACGTGTCTAACTAAACGTGGTTTGTACATTTTTTATATTTTTTTTTCATTCACGGTGTAACATTACAGTAAAAAAGGACCAAAATCAAAAAATAAAAAACAAATAAATCTTTTTATTTATTTATTTTTGTTCCATTTATTTAGTCTGGAAAAATATGTAAAGTTATTATTAATGTAATTTTTCTATTATAAATTGTAGAAAATAATAATAAATTATATAATAATAATTTTATTATTGTCTAAATTTCGATCTTGCATGTTCTTGAGAGGTATCGTGAGATCCACCTCGTTCGTGCATCTCAACAGGAAGTCAGTTACATCTGTTCTGAATTTGTCCTATTTTGTCCAAACATCCTTAATTTATTAGAGACGGATATTTTTAACAGGAAGTTGTCAGCGTGAGTGATGAGTGTTTGTGTCTGTGCTGAGGACAGGTGTCCTTCAGACAGTCCTCTCTCTCGCTCTCTCTCTCTCTCACCGTTCCTCTGTTTAATAAATATCTCTCGCTCGAGCTTATGAGGACAAATGAACATTGTTCAGTATTCAGTGCAGGAGATGAGCCTGAGATTTATTACCTTCTGTGGGGGAATCGGTGAGCTCCCGCCACGCCAGACGCGCTTCTCACACACACACACACACACACACGCATGCAGAGCAGCAACAGTTTGATGTTAGTGTTTGCAGTCTGAATTCACACACATTGGCCTTGAGGTGTGTGTGTGCGTGTGTGTGTTTGTGGGCAGATCTGGGTGGAGGGTTGACGAAACTCCAGGAAAGACGTTGAGCTGATGTGTGTGTGTGTGTGTGTGTGGCAGGTGCTATAGAGTAAACACTGATCAATAGCCCACTGCGTGCATATATGTGTGTGTGTGTGTGTTCATCTTTATGAGTGTGTGTAAAAGCAGCGGTCAGACAGACGGTGATGAAGGTTATTTGAGGTCAGTGAGTGTGAATCTACGAGCTCCACACAGAAAACCGTTTTCTCAGTTAATGTAAAAAGAGGAAAGCGAGTGTGTGTGTGTGTGTGTGTGTAGATCAATGGAGTCTATTTTTTTCATGGCCTCTTTGAGCAATGATGAAATACTCTGTAAGATACAGCTCAAGTATAGTAACACAGCGCCTCAGAACAGTGGCATAGTTTTAAAGACAGACGCTGCGGGAATTACACGCAAACCACTGCAGTCCGAGCGAGAACGAGAGCAACACGCACCAGCGCTTCTGAACCGTTGCCAGAACGTTGCTGTTTGGTTGTGCAGTGGTTGTTTGCGTGGTTGTGACTCTGGTCGTGCTTTTTACTCATTTTAGTCTAGTTTTAGTCACGCTGGTAAACCCGTAACACTAATCATACGTCAAGATTGGTTCATGTATTGACTAGTGCTGTCAAATGATAATCACATGTTGTTTACATAATAGATGTGCACTGTATTTATTAATTTATATAAATACTCACACATACTGTATATATTCTGAAAATCTATATATTGATATATTATTTTGTTGTAAACATAAAATGTTTAATAAATATATACATGCATGTGTTTATATACACATAATAAATAAACACAGCACACACACACACACACACATTGTGTAAACAAACTTTTATTTTGAATGCGATTAATCATTTGACAGCACTAGTATTAATTAACGAGCAACACAATTATTACAGCATTTATTAATCTTTGTTAAAGGGGGATCATAGAAATACAGCCATTCATTGTTTATGTGAACTAGTTTTTAATAGTTCATTAGTAAATGCTGTAGAAGTTTAGTATTGGCTCATGTTAACCTGATTGTAAGGTGTTTTTGGACGAAGGTACTGATCAGAAATTGCATCAGAATTATTGTATTTTGAGTGATAAGCACAAATCAGGAGAATGTGACTTGCTTTATTTGACCTCATTTTGTTTACTTCGTGCTTATATTTTTACAAATATAATGAATATCTGTACATTATGAAAAAACTGCAATAGATACAAAAGATATAATAATGTTAAATGATATTTATGGGTAAAAAGCCTTGTATCCTGGCACAGAAGTGCATTTATTCAGCTTCGACTGCAGTCGAGATCATGTTTAAATGATCAGAGGTCGGTTGCCAGATTGTAAAGATACATTAAACCTAATGTAAGAAGGGGATTTAAACTCTTGATGTCTGGCAACCGCCCCCATAAACTCACAGAGGTCCTCTTGTTTTTGTTGTTAAAGACAGAATGTTTTCAGCAGTGTTGCACATTGATTTGCGGTTAGTGTTTGGAAAAAAGGTCAACAAATATTAATATTGGACGAAATGAAATGAAAATGCCTATTAACTCTCTCAGATGCTTTGTGGATGTTTGATTTCCCTGCAATTACAGATTTGGCAAATAAAGTTTGTTAAGATAATCATCAAAGCGCGGCGTTCACCGGAAAGTTTTCTTGGAAGCGCGTCTGCCGCAGTGAAGTATGGATATTCATAATGTCTCTCGCACTTTTCCAGTGGTTGATGGCGTTCTCGCTCTGCCTGGAGTTACGCGCAGGACGATGTCTTCCAGTTGCATCATCCCGGCTGCGCTTTGCTGCAGTTTTTACCCGCAGTGTGGAAGTGTTGCTCGCTCTTGCAATCTCCACACGCCCCGAACCAACCTCCGAAGCAGAGAAAGCCAGACAGAAGACGAGAAAGAGGGCTTCTGTGAGAGAGGTGTGCCGTTTAGAGCGTTTGTTTGAAACACGACGGCGTTAGGATCAAGTGTGTCTTTACACAAGCGCTCCAGACGGACGAGCTCGTTAGTGATGTCCAGACACACGATATACTGGAACAAGGGTTTTTAGCTTGAACATCATTCTTTGTTCCTCTTTTACTCATATGTTTGACTTCAAATGTTACACAAAAATAAAACGATGCACAATAATTGATCAAATATGGCTGTCGAACCTTTAATCACGATTAATAGTGTACAAAATAAAATATATACACAATATATACATAAATTACCAGATATTATAAAAAAATAATTTAATATAGATCATCTAATATATTTGAAGGAAATAAACTAATTTATAAACAAATAAATCCGTATCCCGCAGTAGATCTCCATGTTTTTATTCAGACCATATTTGTTTATATTTAGATGATCTTGAGGAATAGCTTGTCTCTTCTGTGTTTGGGTCTGTTTCTCATCATGGAGATTCTCTGCTCAGATTTTCTTCTGCTCGTGTAGAAGTGGTTGGGCCTGACCGGATTGATCCTCTGTGGTTCTCATGTTATTTATGTGTCTGTGTTTGTGCTGACCTGCGACAGAGCAGGAGGGGAAATAAGATTTAGTTAACTTATCTGCGTCTGCCTCCAGAACCAAATTAACCCACGAGTCTCTCTGCTGGAAAAAGCCCTTACTATAAAAAACGGGGCTTCCTGACGGAGCAGTTTTTCTGCTGCGCTGAGGAGATTTCTCTCGCTGTACCTGAGACGCTTTCTCTGCTCACCATCGCTCGCTCGTCTTTCACTCGTCTAATTGCAGCTTTGAGTTTAGCTGTCGCTCTCACGCTGATGCTTTTGCTTCTGCGTCTCATGGAGTTCCTCCGTCTCTCTGTCTTTGTGTTCCTGGTGTCTCTAGAAAGGAGAACCCCACACGCCTGGTTTTCTTCTTCTGCTGTGTTTTGGTTTGTTTGCTGATAGTGAGATGACTTTCCTTGTGCTTTTCAGCAGTAAAATCACTCTTTAGACATTTCCTTTTCATGTTCAGCTTTGCATATGACCTTAACTGATCAATTACACTCACCTGTTAATAATAATAATAATAATAATAATTATTATTATTTCACTTTTATTATTTAACTACATATTTAAAAAAAAAAGACAAAAACTCCTCATAAACATCAAATGTACTTTTATATAGGAATAAAAATTCCTTGTAAGGAAATGGCAAGTAATGTGTTCAATTAAACGCCATATTTTGACAGAAACACTACAATAGAATATTCTTGATATACATACTTCAATAATCTTTATTCATTTATTTCTGACAGTGTATTAATTGAGGTGTTTCCTTCTGATGCTGATGTACTGTCTGTAAGTGAGTGTGTGTACACAAGTGTGTGTGTGTGAGACAGGGAGAGTGTGTGTGTGTGTGTGAGACGAGTGTGTGTGTGTATGAGACAAGTGTGTGTGAGAGACAGGGAGAGTGTGTACACGAGTGTGTGTGTGTGTTTGTGTGTGTGTGTGTGAGACAGAGATAGAGTGTGTGCACGAGTGTGTGTGTGTGAGACGGAGAGAGAGTGTGTGTGCGCATGAGTGTGTGTGTGAGACAGAGAGACAGTGTGTGTGTGCACAAATGTGTGTGAGTGTGTGTGCACGTGCATAGGTGTGTGTGTGAGACAGAGAGGGAGTGCGTGTCTGTGAGTTTGTGTGTGTACAGCTATCTTTGTGAGGGTCGGTTTGAGTTTTTGATCATCAGAGTGAGGACAGTTTTGAAAAGTGAGGGCATTTTGGGGAGCCCTTTAAAGACCTGTTTGAGGGTCAAGACATGGTTTTAGGGGTCAGGTTATAATTGGGTAAAGGGTAGGGTTAGGGTCAGGAGCTGGAGATTACATTGAGTCAAAGTATGTCCTCACAAAGATAGCTGTACAAACGTGTGTGTCTGTGTGTGTGTGTTAGTAACTCCTCGAGACACCTTCAGTGTTGGACGAGTGTGTTTACTCAGGATTAATTCTCCTAAATCTGGTTGTAACTTCATTTTCTCGACGTCGCTCACCTGTGCTCCTGCGGTCTCATCAGTCATGTTACTCGCGTCAGTCATGTGACCACACCGCCGCGTCACTGCCGTCCGCCGCAGACCTCACACTCACATCAACCTTCAGCAGAAGTAGGTCAGAGCAACAGAGACCCAGTTTAGAATCAGCCGTCTCACACCGAGCATCGGACTGTCTTCACACACACACACACACACACACACACACACACACATTCATTCATTATTCTTTTTAAGTTTATACAAGAAAAATATTTGTAGATATGATTTTGATATTAAATTATAGTTATTATATAACAAAAAGTAATTATATATAATATATGGATTGTATAATTATATACAGTCCAAAGCGACTCACAAATGAGGACAATAAAAGATGATAGACAAGTATATAAAACATTTTTTAGATCCTTAAGTGCTTATGTGTATATTAAATAATGTAATGTATTATTTGCTCTTAAATTATATGTAAGAAAAACATTTTTTCAAGGCAAGCATTATTTCAACTAGATATTGTAATCAAATAGATATGAATTTAATTTAATTCTTTTAAGAAAAGTAAAGCATAATCATATTGAAATGGATATTTCTTTCTTATATTAAACACAAAAGATGATATTTTGAAGATTGTGGGTAACCGAGCAGTTTTGCTTCTCGTTGACCTCTGCTGTGGTTTTTCTCCATATAATGGAAGTCAAAGGGAAACGAAACTCTTTGGTTACCAACATTATTCAGAATATCTTTAGAAAGTCATACAGGTTTGAGAATACAGCAGAGGGAGGAAACACACTGGGTTTAGTCTGGAATCTGTGTTTAATGATGAGGTCTAGAAGATCCTGGTAACTCTGAGCATCTGAAGGTCCATGCAGCAGAACTTCAGCTAATTGCAGGTTCTCTGGCGTCGTCTGCTGAGTTCAGTTCTTTTCCTCCCCTTCGCTCGACCCCAATCCTGCCGCCCTCCGCTAAGCTTCACAAATGTGTCGAGGAGGCAGTTTTGACCGAGAGCCTCCCAACAACCCCAGCTCTCTCTCTCTCTCTCTCTCTCGCTCTCTCGCTCTCTCTCTCTCTCTCTCTCGCTCTCTCGCTCTCTCTCTCTCTCTCTCTCTCATCCCTTCTTTCTCTCACTCTCAGTGTTCTGTCAAAAGATTAATCGCATTCAAAATTAAACGCAATTTAAATGTTATATTTTATCCAAAATAAAAGTTTTTGTTTACATAATATATGCACGTATACTGTGTATATTTATTATGTACATATAAATACAAAAACATGCATTATGTAATTAAGGGATATGTTTAAGAAAAATATAAACACACCAAAAAAGTAACTCAGATTAAGTCTAGGTGGGTAGGCCTATTGTGTGTGTGTGTGTGATCCTGTAACTTCCTCTCCGTCTCTGCTCTCTTTGGGTCATGGAGGAAGAACCCTCCATTACCACAGCAACAGCACCCTCCTCATCCTCACACACACACACACAGAGAGTCAGAGGACAGTGTAAGTCCTTTATCAGAGGTAATGTGTTATGTGCGTCCAGCAGCGGGTGTCCTCTCGTCTCGTCTCAGATGAATATTAAACAGACTGTGTGTGTCGTTATATTAACCTGTGTGTCCTCTGAGAACTTCAGCTCGTGATACCGGTCGGCAGATGCCCTTCATCAGCCTCTCACACACACACACAGATATATATATATATATATATATGTATAAAATTTAAGTGCTGGGCAACAATTAATTAATTGCAAACAATATAATGTTTTTTGTTGTGCATATTTATTATGTATATATGAATACGTACACATGCATGTATATATTTAAAGCTGCCATAGAATGCATAGAGAGAATATGTTAAATTGTTCTCTGATATGTACATAGAAGGTATGTAGCTTAGGTAAGGGGAAGAAATGTCCAGAA
>JAUMHQ010000066.1:18951630-18976834 GCA_032361165.1 Enteromius paludinosus
CAGTATGTTATGTCCATGTACTGAACTGTTATTATTCAACCATGCCAAGGAAAATTCAGTTTTCCATTCTATGGCACTTTTAAGAAAATTTTATGCTTATATATTAAATGTATTTACATATCTTTTTTTAATATTTATTTAAATATATACAGTTAAATATTTTCAACTATATATACTCTGTGTGTGTGTGTGTGTGTGTGTGTATTTATACATAAAAATATACAAAATAAACACGCATAAATTATATAAACAGAAACCTTTATTTAGGATGCGATTAAGCACTATTATTCGTTGCCCAGGACTCAAATTTAAATAAAGCAGAATAAAATTCTCATGACCCACACGTATTATATAAATTATTCAAATTCAATGAATCCAGTTGAGTTTATGTTTGTTTTTTTCTAAATGTAATTATAATGTAATCTACACAAAATTAAAAATAAAAAAATATGATTTTTTAATATGATATGAACTTTGGGTGAAAATTAAATTGATTTCAAGTTTTATGAAAGATTGTGATTGCCTCTAAATCATCTTCCAGGAACTGTCTGAGACACACACAGCAGGGATGGGTCAGGATGGTTAACTAGTCACTTAGTTTATTTATTTTTAGCCTAATGACTTGAATAATGAAGCCTAATTATACAGGGCTTCCATTGATTTGTTCAGACAAACCTCTGACTGGGTGATTTTTAACTGTGTTGCATTTGCCCAGAGTGCATTGGGTTTCTGATGCAGTTGTATTTGTGAAGTCCGTGTCTGAGCTCAGGAATGTGCAGAATCACGTTCTCCGTATCCCATGATGCCGCTCAGGGACAATGACGACCCTTCATCACAGCACCAGACGCCTCAATGAGAGCCATTGTAGAAGCACACGAGTGTGTGTGTGTGTGTGTGTGTGTGTGTGTGAAGTCATCAGGGTTTCTCTTCTGTCACCGTCCTCCTCTTTCATTCTCCATCATGTCTTGCTGATGAGTTTTCTGATTATGAATGACGTATGAAAACACTGAAGATTACAAATGAGTGAACATTGCTGCAGATCTTATTAGTGCTGGAGAATGTATCAAATATTAAGCAGATGGTGAAGTTTCGGGCTGCCCTGAGAAAGCCTAGTCTAAAAGTTTGAAATAGTTTAACAATCTGTACGTTTTAAGATTTGAAGTTGTAGTTTTCCTCTAAAAATATATATAATTTTAAGACTTTATTCAGCCTTGCGTCCTTTACAATCAATTAAATATTTTCCAATCTAAAATCAAATTATGTTAAATGTTATAAAAAATTCAAAAAATAAAACTTTTTAGCTGGTTTCCATTTTAATTATTAGACATGAACTCAATTGAATTTCTAATTTTTGAATTTCCATTTAAATTAAGTTGATTTATTTTTACTTCTAAATGGTTGCTAGGAGGTTGCTGTGCGGTTGCTAGGGTGTTTTAGTGAAAACGCACCTAGGTAAATATCACTGCTGATTATCAGTGGTGCATACAAATGAAAATCATTTAAATATTAAAAAACATTTTTTTTTAAATCTAGATTGTTACTTAATATCATAAACATCTTAAATGCGCTGAAATCGATCTGTGTCTCTGCAGCACAGCAGCAGTCTTCAGAGCACAGGTGTATCTGTAGAAATACACAACAGTGGGTCAAAATTAGGATTTTTTAAATCACAAAAATCATTAGGATATTAAGATCATGTTCCATGAAGATGTTTAGTAAATTTTCTTCTGTAAAAATATCAAAACTTGATTTTTGATGAGTAACATACATTGCTAAGAACTTCATTTAGACAAATTTAAAGATGATTTTCTCAAAATTTTGATTCCTATGCTTCAGGGTCATGTATATATTGAGATCTATATTCAATATCATAAAAATCGATTGTAAAATCAGATTTTTTTGAAGCTATAAGCCCTACATAACACTGTTTTTATGATACGTTTGCTTAACTCTAATGGCGTTTGTATGAAGCGATGTCATGATTTGATGGGTTTGTGATTGACGCTGGATTCCTGGGGATCGGAGCGCTCGGCTCGCTCTTCATCGGCTGGTAATCCCCTGGACCACAGCCCAAGCCGCACTTCCTCATCAGCGCTTCTCCTTCCTCTTATTGGCTCCTCAGCAGCCTATCAGCCTGCAGCGAGGCTCAGATGCAGAGAAGGTGTTGTAGAGCATTAAGCTCCCAACCGCCTCGACCGCAGAGGAAGTCTGTAACAGGAAGTCGTGGGTTCAAAGTAATCACTTTCACTAGTCCAGTTTTGCTTTTTTTCAGAGTAAAGTGGCTGGTTCCTTTCACACGTGGCAGGAGATACCAAAAGTCTTTTGCTTTCACTTGCTGTTTCTCATCCTTGAGCTCATATGAAGCTCTGCTCCATGAGTAAACGGCTCTGTCCCTGACCAGACGTCACATGTTTCTCGATTCCTGGTGCGCCACGCTCTAATACCTGTTTGTTTTGTAGATCTGCGTGGCTTGGCAGAGGTTCCTCGTGGCATGACGACCACTAACAAAGGAAACAAGGCCTTGAAGGTGAGCTCGGTCTGTTTTTAAAGGGATAGTCCTCGCAGAAATGAAAATTGTGTCATTATACAGACAAAGTTATTTTGAAGAATGTTGCTATTTGGTTCCCATTGAATTTCAATGTATTGGCAGAAAATGCAATGACTTTGGGATTGGGATTTTTTGCAATGGGAACCAACGATGGCATGAGGGTTAGGCCTTAGTGATAAAATTGTCTGTTTTTGAGTGGACATCTATGTTGTGATTGATCTTCATTTACTCAGCGTTGTTCCAAAACTCTGTAAACACAAAATAAATATTATGAAGTATTAAAAATGTTGGTTCCCGTTCACATCCATAGTATTTTTTATCCATATAATGGACGTCAATGGGAACCAAAACAGTTTTGAGACATTTAGACGAAATTTTGAAGAATGTTGGCATCCAGACAGTTTTGGTTCTCATTGAAGTCAAAACGGTTTGGTGCGATGATGACACAAGGGTGAGTAAATAATGACAGAATTGTAATTTATGGGTGGACTACTTCCGTTTACTCACCTCTGTGTTTAAAACCTGTGATGTGATGATGAAAAATGTTGGCAACCAAACAGTTTTGGTTCACATTGACATCCATTGTATTTTTTTGTCCATTTAGAAGAACACAAAAGAAGATATTTTGAAGGATGTTGGTAACGAACAGTTTCGGCTCCCATTGACTTCTATTATATGGACAAAAAATACAATGGAAACCAATGGGAACCAAGACTGCTATGACACGAGGGTGAGTAAATAATGGCAGAAATACATCATTTCATTTCTGGGTGGACTACTGTCATGTTATTATGGATCATCACTTAAACACCGTTTTATGGTCCCTCAACATTCTCGATGATAGTTTGAAGAATGTTGGGAACCAAACACTTGACGGGCCCCACTGACTGCTATTGTATGTTTTTGTCCTTATAATGCTGGTTCCCAACCTTCATCAGAATTATCAGAAAGCATTTAGAAGAATACAAAAGAAGGTGTTTTTAGAAGACATTTAAAAGGAGATACTTCGAATAAAGTTTAGGTTTTGGTTCACATTGACTTCAGCAGTATTTTTTGGTCCATATGATGGAAGTCAATGGGAACCAAAACTATTTGGTAACCAACCTTCTGCTTCAAATTATCTTCCTTTGTGTTCTTCTAAATCTCTTCTATGGTTTTTGAAGGAGGTTTGTTACCAAACAGTTTTGGTTCCAACTGACTACCATTGTATTTTTTTGTCCATATAATGGAAGTCAATGGGAACCAACATTCTTCAAAGTATTTAGAATACATTTAAAAGAACACAAAAGAGGACCTTTTGAAGAGTGTTGGTAAACAAACAGTTTTGGTTCGCATTGAATCCCATTATATTTTTTGTCCATCTGGTGGAAGCTAATGGGAACCAAAACCACTCGGTTCCCAACATCCTTCAAAATATCTTTTTTGCACTCTTCTAAAAACAGCACAATGTTAACTAGCGCTCTCCTGGACCCTCAGGTGAAGAGGGAGCCCGGCGAGAACGGGACGAGCCTGACAGACGATGAGCTGGTGTCCATGTCGGTCCGCGAGCTCAACCAGCACCTGCGGGGCCTGTCCAAAGAAGAGATCCTGCAGCTTAAGCAGCGCCGGCGGACGCTGAAGAACCGGGGCTACGCCGCCAGCTGCCGCGTCAAGCGCGTCACGCAGAAGGAGGAGCTAGAGAGGCAGAAGGCGGAGCTCCAGCAGGAAGTGGAGAAGCTGGCTTCGGAGAACGCCAGCATGAAAGTGGAGCTGGACGCACTGCGCTCCAAATATGAGGCTCTGCAGAGCTTCGCCAGAACTGTGGCCCGAGGGCCCGTGGCCCCGATGTGTAACGCGGCCGTCCCCACCCGAGGGCCCTTGTCCTCCATCATCGGGCCCCTCGTTCCTGGGAAGGTGGGAGCCACCAGTGTTATCACAATAGTTAAGTCGAAAACCGACGCGAGGTCTTAGTATCGCTCCGAGGGGGCGGGTTGGTCAGTGCATGAGGGTTTAGGTGCGGGGCCCCTTCAGTGCTCTCTAATGTGGGCTTTTTCTGGATTACACTGAAAGGAAAGCACATCCAGGACGGTCAATTCACTTGGGCTTCCAAAACGATTCTCCAAATTGCTCGAAAAAAGTCGAATCTGAAACCACGCAGCCAAATGTGTGTCTTGTTGCTGTGAGATTTGTAATTTTGTACGAACATCGGCGACTTTGTATTGTGCGTTCCACATGGGGTCCAAGTGTTTTCTTTGTCATTGTAATATTGTACTTTTTATACAGTGTTTGTGTCGGTTTCCTCATCGGATGTGCATTTTTTCCGTCCTTTGCTTTTACGGACTGCAGGCACAAAACACTTTAAAGCGTTCAGACTTCCAATCTCTATCAGCCAATGAGAAGCTCCCATCACCCGAGCCTCGTTTATGCACTGACCAATCGGGCGGAGGAGGAGGAGGAGGAGGAGAAGTAGAGGAGGAGGCGGAGTCAAATCAGCTGATGTTGTTCATATGGTAGCTATCAGAATATCTGCCACCAGTTTATGCGCTCCGCTCGTCCGTTTCAGGACAGGAGACCGTTTTTATCGGTGAGGCAATAACGTGTTTATGTTGTTTGGGTTCCCACGTCTCTCGTTGTCCGTACAGCCAAAAATTGTCGCATTTTTTGGCCCGTGGAAAAAAAAACCCCTAAACATCCAAGTTCCTGTTTTTGAAGGACGGGCTGTTGCGTGACATAAACTGGTGAATCTCACGAGCTTTACCATAACTTTGTTGCTGTGACATTGCGTAACGTATTCTAAGAATCTTTGTCAATATGGTGGAGTCTTGAATTTTATATATATACATGTGTATATATGAAAACATAAAAAACGACAGAGTATCTTGCATTATTTATAAAACGTTTAAAAAAGAAATATAAAGTTGTTTGATAGCTCTCTTTTTTGCAATTGTACCAAAAGTGGCTTAACTATTGAAGTCAATAGCTTTTTCTAGTGACTAGGCGCGTCAACCTGTGGACTAGCGCGTGTGGCGTGATTTGTACTGGTGAGGTGGCGGTGTTGTTTACGACGTGGATGTGATGCTCTTATCTTCTGATTTCAGACGAACGCGCGCGGCGAGCGCCGCTTACCCAGAATGCCCTCTGAGCGTTTGCGCGATCCATGTTTAAGTGGACGCGAGCGCGGGGATGTGTGCGAGACGCGGCCTCGTCGCTAGCGTTCCAGTCCTTTATGTGACGTGTGATTTTTGTATATTTTTTGGTGTAAAATGTTTCTATGGTATATTATATTTGTTGTTCTTCTTTTCGGGGTTGTTTTCTTTAAATGCCAGGGAAGTGACTGGTTCAAACCTGCGGCGTGCTCCTGCTGCTCTTCACGCTGAGAGAAAAAACAAGACTTTTCGAAACCTTGTGTCGTACGAAATGATTCAGGATGCTCTTTTCTTTTTCGTTTTTATTATTTATTTATTTTTTGGCCAAATCGTGAGGTGAAACTCAGAGCTGTTGTAATGCTGCGTTCACGTCTCTTCAGAATTACTGTAATTATTACGTTACAGTATAGATTTTGTCCATCCTTGGACTCTGAAATTGTTTTTATTGCAGAACACATAATGCAAAAAAAAAATCGCACATCCAAATCAATCAATCGGTTTTTCTAGTTGGATTACAGAAACACACTTTGCATGGTCACAGAACTGTTGAAGAGCAATGTTTCAGTCAAACTGATCCTCCGGATAAAAGCACATTAATTAAATTTAGTGCAATCAGCTGTTATTAATTGGCGTCATTTAAATTAAATTAAAATAGAATCCATTTTAATAAATTAAATTCACATAAAACAATCAAATTAATTAATTAATAAATTGTAAATAAATATATATTACTAACAGCTGATTGATCAATTTAAAAGTTTGAATTTTTTTATTTTTCATGTTTTGTTGATTGGCCAAATTGCTCATTTAAATTTCTATGATTATGCAAACCTTAATAGTGTGCAGGATGTATATTTTTTTTAATTTATAATGCATGTAATGCTAAAATGAATCTGTGTTGCTTTTCTTGTTGTTGTGGCTGCAAACTTCCTTAAAATCTTCCAATAAATCCCAGAAAGTCTTCAAAAGTTCTGGAAACGTTTGCGGCCTCAGTTGTTGATGGCTGTGAAGTACTCCATCAATGCCCTGATTTCGAGCTGTTTAGTCCGGTCGGCGCTGATCTGGCATTTCAAGAACGGATTCGTTGTAGGTATATTTGTGCGAGAGGATTATTATTATTATTTTTGTTTAATTGTGGATGTAAATCGACAGAAATATCTTCCTCTGACTGGCTAATCTGTGAAATCGTTTCGTAACCAAGTCTTCGGCATTGCTTTCGTAACCAATGGTAGCGTTTCTCCTATCGGCTGTGGCGGTTTTGTGGCGTTTCTATAGGCGATGTGTCGAACGGTTTTGAAGACAAAATTAAAAAAAATTCTAGCTTCCTGGCAGATGATGATGATGATGATGATGATGATGATGATGATGTGATTGTGTCAGACGCTACGCTCCTGATCCTCCGATCAATCTCTCTTCCACGAGGAGCGGCTCGTTAACGTTTGTTGTCGTTATGGTCGTCGTGGTGACTTGGTGTTAAAAGTGAACTATATGCAAATCAGCTGGCGGTAGGGAGGGGTCACGACCTCTCGTAGGAATGTAGTTTTCTGTCCTTCAAGTTGTCGTCCGTGAATAATCGCAGCGATTGATTTCCCCAACAAGGGCTCTGAAACCGAGCGCTCAGCTTCCGTTAGAAACAGTGTCACGTCCCACGAGGCCACACACCGCTAACAAGCTGTCTTACGATTACACACATTAACTTAAACACACAGTCCAAACCAAATATTACAGTCTTTCAGAACAGTTAGTAAACCAGCTTCGTTTACGGGACTAACGGTTCATTTTCCATTCCCTATTGGCAGATATCAAGTATAAGATCAGTATAAAATCACTTAACTTTGATGCATTTTTCTAATCTTAACTGAGTTCATGCTTAAAACAAGAAAGAATTAGCTCAAACTCTCTTCATTTTGATATATATATATATATTGTCTGTTATGAAAAAAGACTTAAGTGTGTATAAAACGAGACAAAAGTCAGTCGTTGGGGTCAGAAAAATGATCTTGTAAATCCTAGGAATTAAAGTTAATTTATCAAACTGTTGATTTGGATACTTTTTTTATAAAATGAGACTTAAAATGTTAAGTCACTTAAGAACTATTAGAAAAATGAACCTAATTAAAAGGGAAAAAGTAATTTTTTGTTCCCTATTGGCAGATATTTTTTCTTGTTTTTAACAAAAAAAAAATTTTTTTTTTTTTTTAAGAAAATAAGAATCTTTATGGAGTTTCTACTTAAAAAAAGAAGAAACAAGCATAAACTCAATAGATTTTATGCATTTTTCACAAAAGATGACTCGAGGAACACACCTTGAGGAAAAATTCAAAAACGAACCAAACTCGTTAAGTATTTTATTCCATTGACAGATTTCTTCTTGTTTTAGGCATAAACTCACTTAACTTTGATGCATTTTTCAGGAAATAGGGCTCCAAATCTTAAGTGTGTTAACAAGAAAAAACAGGTTCAACTCTCTTCACTCTGATACCTTAAATAAAATATAGTGAGTTTGTTAGAATTGATGACAGAAATCAGACATTAGGGATAATAAATGACTTAAAATGAAGCAGATTTTTCTGATCAGAATTTGATATCTGGATTCATTCTGCAGTAAATGTGTGCTGATTTAAGGATGCTCTGATTCATTTGCCCTGAAAAACAAGACAAAGAATCGAGGAAGGGTATTTTTGCAGCACACACACACAATCTCTGCTGATGTTTTTAATGAATCTGGTGGCAGGTTTGTGTCGGGCGAAGCCTGAACTTGCTCCGAGTCGCCGGCTCTGTCCTACTTCTCTCAGACTCTCACATTATCTTGACTTTTATTCGTTCTTGTCACGGCCGGTGTGTTTCTCCCGGGCCTCGTGGGACACACATTAAGACTAGTTTGGTTTCAGGTTGAAGGAAAGCTTCTTCAGAGTTGATTTCTGCTGAGGTCTCAGTCACTAGCTGCTAAACGGATGACTTTTCCTCGACTCTGATCGATAAAACGAGGAAAGAGCCGTGTTTGTGTATGATTTTAGACGCACCTCGGCTTCTTAATATTGTTTTCCCCTCTCTTTTGCGACTCGAAAGCTCTTTGGACTCGGTCACAAGTGTCAAGCTATAAATTGCTGTGGATTTTTTTGTCTAAAAAAAAAAACAAGAAAATGATTTGTTCTGTTGTTTTCTGTATGGGGTGTATTAAATTAAGATATCATAGTTCTTCGTATGGGAAATATAGATACCGTGAAATTGTAAGTATTTATCAACTAAGTTATTGTACTTTTGCAATTTGTAGATAAGTAATATAATGTATTGGTATATAACGATGAAATTAACTGTATCAGTCAGTCTGGGGCGTCTTTAATTTATTGATGTATATACTGTATGTTTGTTGATATACAGCTTACTTTATTTTGTATATGACTAATAAACACATTTTGAAAAACAGAGCTGGTTTAATGTCTGATGAGTGTGCCATTAATGACCTAATTTAACACGCGTAAGAAATATTCCTGAATTTAGCCTTTTTTTAGGTGTGCCGTGAATAGCATTGCCACATTTTATTTTATGTTTTTTTTCAGGGACCCTGAGCGAGAGAAAGAAAGAAAGGTAGCAGATGACCTAGTTTAAAGCAGCTCTCGGCGGGCGTATTTTTGGCCTGACATTAGTAAAACATGACAGAGTCTTGAGGGACGTCTGGAGATGTGTTTCTGACCCTGGCTGATGTCACTTCCTCTCTGGAGTCCCTCGTCTTCATCAGGCTCTGCTCTCTGCTAACAAACGATCAGTAAATAAACTGAATATTTATGATCACGATTCATTCAACAACACATTTTTATGTATCTAAATATATTTTCTTTTTTAATTGCAATTATAATATTCATCAATTTTTTTTATAGATTTATAAACATTTCCATATATATTTATATACACACACACATAATTAGCACATTTATTATGTATACATAAATACACACTAAAATGGTTTCCATTTTTAATATACATTAAATATACAAATATAAAATGTTTCTTAAATATTTAATAAATTTTTGTGTGTATTATATATACATAATAAATATACACACATTACGTAAACAAAGACTTTTATTTTGGAAATATGATGAATCTATATAGTTATTTATGGAAATGTCCTATAAAATGTTTTTCTAAATAAAACCTTTTCAATTTTAAGTAATTATTGTCGGACTAATGTTATTTACAGCACAGTATTATAATAACATCCGAATATTGACTGGTGATTGGTTAGTATTAGATTATCCAATTAGCCTACTGTTTATTTAGTAAATAATTTTACATATTATTTATCTGAAATCTGTTTTTATAAGATGTTCTTCATTTCTGTAATATTCAGTTTAGTGCTAGTGAGTTTATACTGTATTTTGTGGATAATAAGGGTGTGTGTATATAATGGTTTATGTAGCCTATCGTGTCTTTTATTAAAGTTCAGGTGAGCAACATTTACTTCTGAACTCAGACTTGTATTTGTACTTCTATATAAATGTAATTTATATTTTTTAAAGAATGACACACAGAGACACACTGATTTAAACACAGTTATATGAATAATATTATATAAAGCTTTGTTTTGTTCCTGTAATACCGCAGTTATCCGCTCATCCGGATCTCTAGGGGGCGCTAGAGACACTTTCCCGCTAATATCAGCGCGCGCGTCAGGACGTTCAGTAAAACTCGGACTGGATAATAATCTGGAGCGAGGTAAACATGAACTGATCTGACTGAGCAACTAAACACAGATCTGTGATAGAATAACATCTGAGTACTGATTACGATACTGAAGTTATAGGTGCTCTGGCGAGTCCGGATCCACGCTCCAGTCCGTGTTAACGGTCGTTATCGTGACCGGAAGCGCTCGACTGTAAACAGACTCCAACACAGCGCTGAGGGAGATTCGACTTCACACACAGGTGAAGCGCGGTTTATCTTTAATACTTCTGCTTTACTCGGTTAAAACTTTACTAAAGTTGTTTAGTGAGGGGTGTGTTCATTTCTCAACAGATTTTAACAAAGAAACCGTCATAAAACGTGATATATGTGTAGAAATAGACAACAATATGGGTCCAAATGATACATTTCTCTTTTATTATAATAAATCATTAGGGTATTAAAGATCATGAAGATATTTTGTACATTTTCTACCGTTAATATTTCAAAATGTATTTGTTTTATTAGTAAAGTGTTTTAGTAAGGACGTTACTTTAAGGTGATTTTCTCAATATTTAGATGTTTTTGTCCCTCAGATTCCAGATTTTTCATATAGTTGTGTCTCGGACAGATAAATCATATCCTAACAAACCAGACATCAGTGGAGAGATGAGTTATTCAGCTTGAGATGATGTATAAATCTCTAGCTTTACTGCTGGTTTAGTGCTCCAGGGTCACAGATGAGTCTGTTTATAGTCACGTGTCAGTTTGTGTCGTGTGTTTAATAAATAATCTCATCTCAGGTGTGTTTCAGTGCCATGGAGAGTTATGAAGATTTCATCCAGAGACATTATAACACTCATTATAACGATGAAGATGAGCCGCAGACCCCCATCACACCTTCATCAGTGATCGTGTTTCGTGGAGCTAGGGTTCTTCCTCCTCTGGTATGAGAATCATCATCATCATCATATTCCATTAAACATGCACACATATGTTAACGAGTGTGTGTTCTTCAGCTAAACGAGCAGCAGAGAGATGAGATGAGACGACTGAGAGAGACAGCGGTGAGTCTGATGAAGAGGAGGAGAGAGGAAGAGTCTCACATCAGCGTGAGTTTCCTGACATCCTTTATCATAGACATTACTTTCTCCCCTCAGCTGCTGTCATCAATCCTTCTGATTTATCAGTAGCCTTCATACAGAGACTCTTCACACAGAAATCATCAATCGTAGCCTGGACTTTTTGTCTTGTTTTCCAGTACAGTTATTTAAATATCCTTGGAATTCTTGTTTTCTCAGAAATGTATCAAAAAGAAGTGAGTTTTTACTTAAAAAAAGAATAAATGCCACCCAGTGGGGTCAGAAAGATACGTTTAAAATACATTGATTTCTTTCTTAATGTTTTATATATGTAATGATAGTGATAGATGCATGGAAGCCCATTTCCAAATAAAAAATAGATCATTTTGACTTTTTATCTCACAATTCTGACTTTACATAATTCTATATATATGTGTATGTGTTTGTTTATTTGGATTATAAAAATATATTTTTAAATAAAAAGGTGATAGTGATTCATTTTAGTGTATATCTTACACTTAGAATTGTGAGGAAAAGTCTGAACGGAATAAAGTCACAATTACCTTTTATTGTTGTTTTTCCATAAGCTTTCATATATACAGTATGTATGACTTTCTAAGAAAGTTTCAGTTTGAAAGTGTCAGTAAAACAGAGAGAAATGTTTATTGTGACCAGTGTTTGATGTTAATAAACAATAGTAATTATGCTGTATTTAACGATTTGGTAAAAAAACTATTTTTGTAAATGTAACTCTTCGTGTGTGTGTGTGTGTGTGTGTCAGTTCACAGACGTGAGGATCAGTGATGCTGGGCGACACACAGACAGGAGTAATGACATCACAGACTGTGAAATCACTTCGTCCGCTCCTCTGACATCAACCGCTCACGACGGCCAATCGGCCAATCAGCTGAGAGCTTCTCCCGAGGACGATTCTCTGGAAAACACCCAGATCACGGTTCTGTTTGAGGGACACAAGCTCCAGAGACCGGACAATCGCTCGCACGACCAGACCACCACGATGATGTCATCGGGCTACGTGACCAATGACAACACAGACATCACCGGCCGCTTAGATACGACCCGGTCAGGAAGTGACATCATCAGTCACGCACCAGTAGACGGAATGGTTCTTGAGGAGGAGGTTGCAGCACCGCTTCTAAAGTCTGAGTCAGTACCGTCTGAACCGTATCGGACGAGCCTTCAGAACCTACTCAAGCAATCCCAGGAGTACCGGCGGCGTCAGCGGCTCCTGCGCAGTCAGGCCAGAGCCACAGAAGAGCACAGCCTGTCTGATAAAGAGAACGAGGAGCTCCTGCCCAAACAGACGTGGAGGGCAGAGCAGAGGAAGGAGAGGGAAGACGCTGACGTCACGAACGACTCCAAACTGAGGCCAGCTGCCAGGTTCGCCAGCATCCCCATGCCCAAGTTCTGCTTGAGTCCTGTGCGCTGTAAAAAGCGCAGCAGGATTCCCGCTCCGCTTCGGAAAGCTTCGGGCAATCCGGCTCCAATTGATCGCCGTGATGACACAGCAATGATGTCATCACAGACAGAGCAGATCGCACAGCTGGAGCTGAACCTGTCCAGCCTCAAAGTGCTGATCTCTGACCTGGAGTCGACGCTCACGCTCTCACAGACGGGTGGGGTCCAGCCCAAACCACCCTCTGAACTCACTTCCAGGGAAGCTGTCACCGCTCGGGATTGTGGGCTCGGGGGCGAGAACGCCAGCAGCCGTTCTCCGGGTGAGGCGGGAAGCTCTATGATTGGCTCGTCGTATGACGTGGATGTCCCGTCTGACCTGTGGAAGCAGCTGACCCCTGAGGCGGGAGGTCAAGAGGTCATGACCCGGGTCAAACGGAGGCTCCTGATGAACGAGGACGAGGCGTTCGGTGCTGGACGACAGACGGGAGACACGCTCTCCAGCACACCTAGAGGTGATGACGGAACCCTGAACCTATGACGAGCTGATGGTCTGAACCTAGAGCAGCTTCTCTTTAAAACAGACGTGATGAAGGATATTCTGCTTTGAGTTCGTTTCACAGACTGAGCTAAAACATAACGACCCAAACACTACTTTACGCACCTTTTACGTTAATTCGCCCTGAAGATGTATCATTTCATATGGTCATGTGACCACAATAATATTGAGATTAGTATTGGTAATAATGACTCTGTTCTTCATGTGTTCAGTGATGTGCTCAGTGCTGCAGTCGTCTGCGCAGACGCAGGAGGATCAGGTGACGGCTCTGATGGAGGAAGAGCGCAGACAACAGCAAGAACTTCTGCAGGTGAGCAACACACAACTTCCTGCTTCACATGTGCTTCTGGGTCAGGAACTGATATCGTTATAGCTTGAATACAGTGAGTGTCACTCTCGTCTGCTCGATGCATGCGTGTAAATTAGTGTAAATCACTGTCAAATGAAGCATAAACAACTTATTTTGTCATCCTCAAGTCAAGTACCAAGTTGTGAAAACTGATTTCTGTCATTAGGGGGAAAAATGAACTGATTTTTAATATACTGTATGTCTTTAAAATAAACTGAATGAGATATGATCTGTGTATGATGAGATGTAAACGCAGAACTGTGAGATAAAGTCTGTATTGTTTTTATTGTGATGAAAGAAGCTTGCAGAGTGACCACAGGTCCAGCATCAGAACAGGAAGAGCTGATGTGATGATCTTTCACTCCTGGCTGAATCACCCAGAGGATTGTGGGAATGTTTTCTTTCGTTTCTAGCTGCCGCTGAGAGCATCCTTGTGCGTTTCTCCTTCAGGTCCTGTAGCAGCTCGTGTCCTGACGCCATTAATTACGGCTGTAATGTATGCATGGAACAGGCTTTAATGAACAGCCAGTGTTTGATATTAACGAGCGTCTGTGTGTGTTCTCTGTGGGAAGTGACACAGAAAATGAGGATAATTGTGTTTAATTCATGCGCTGCTGAACACACCTGTCTGTCTCTCGTCCGTCTGTGGCTCGGTTCTTGTCGTCTCGTTGACCTTGTGTGTGTCGACATGCTCTTATTTCATCTCTCTCTCTCTCTCTCTCTCTCTCTCTGTCCTGCTTTCATTGGTATTCTCTCGCTCTGTCGTTTTATGGGATTCTTTCTGTGGCCAGAACGATATAAACTGAACTCAAGCACAATACTGCTTACAGTATGAGAAGAAGAAAAGTATCTTCTGCTCATCAAGGCTGCAAAAATGATGAAATATTATTAATGTGTATGGCAATAATATTCACAATCTTTGACTGTATTTTTGATCAATTAAACGCCGCCTCAGTGAGCTGCTCGTGTTGTGTTTGTAAAGCTGTCTCTCTGTCAGTCTCTAGCAGAGCGCTACCAGTTTCTGCGGAGTGTGTCCTTCCTGTGTCCCAGCGCAGACTCACGTCTGGAGGACACACTGACCTCCATCACCCCCTCATCTGTCTGCACACACACTGAGCTCTCAGACACACGGGTAACACACAAACTCTCACTCTCACACACACACTTATACACTCACACACAATCACACACACTCTCTCACACACACACACACACACACAAACTGAGCTCTCAGACACATGGGTAACACACCCACACACACACACACATTCTCACACACACAGATATGAAGGCAGTGTTTTCTCACGAGTGTTTATGTGTGTGTTTCTCCTCAGTTGTGTCCCTCTCGGCTCGCTGCTGTGGTCAGGGGTTTTCTGACCCGTCGTCTCCTGCACACTGAACGTGTGTCACGCCTCGTCAGGACGATCACGGTGAGCTCGTACAACTACAACAACACCCTTTACTGGAAAATACCCATCATAACCAGTTTGATCAGCTAGTTTCTCTTCACATTCAGCTTAACTGACTGAAGCATCCCATCAGTACAGGCTGTGTGTGACCCTGGAGCCGATTCTTTATATGAAAACTGATTAAATCATCTCTCCGCTGACGTCTGGTGTGTTAGGAGCGGACAACATTTCACAAATCTGAATAAATCTAAATATTGACAAAATTATCTTTAAAGTTGTTCAAATGAAGCTCTTAGCAGTGAATATTACTGATCAGAAATCACGTTTTCATATATATGCACAAAATATCTTCACTGAACATGATCTTAATATATCTCAGGCTTATTTTGGATTAGTAATATGCATTGCTAAGAACTTCATTTGAGATGATTCTCCCTCAGATTCAGATCTGTGAGATGTTGTCCTCTCCTAACACACCAGGCGTCAGCGGAGAGAGGATTTATATAGTGATGATGGACTGTTCTGTGTGTGTTTCAGGACTCCAGCGTGTTTCTGCAGTCGTTCCAGTCTCAGGCGGTCAGCAGCAGACACGAGCTCATGCTTCAGGAGCGGGTCACTCTACAGGTCAGCGGCGCTCTTCATCATGTGACTGTATAAACACACACTGTACGTGATGCTGATGTCTCTGTGTGTCTGCCGGTCAGCTGCGAGCGGCACGCTGGGATCTACACCACATCTTCTTCAGCTCCAGCTGCTCCGACCGGATGAAGATGATCGGCTGCGACCGCGAGCTGAGCAGAGAGCGCCGCCTCACACGCGTCAGCAGGGTTCGTGTTAATTATCTGTGTCTCTGGAGCACAGCTGTATCTGGAGCTACACGGTGTGGGTCAAGAATACTCGTTTTTTTAGTAAAGATCATGTTCAGTGAAGATATTTAGTAAATATATCAACAATATATAACTTTTTGCGTTGCTAAGAACTTCATTTGAACAACATTTACTCTCAATATGGAAAGATGATCTGTTCAGCTCTCAGATGATTTCACTAACTGACCCTCACGACTGGGTTTGTGCTCCAGGGTCACATGTTTCTCTTTTTGGGTGGGTTTAAGGTTTTTCTTTTGTTTTTATACAGTGATATGTAGTCGAGTGTGGCGCGTCCGAGGATTTCAAGAGTTTGCTCTGTGTTTCAGGATCATAAAGTGAAGGGGTCTCTCTCTGCCGCCACCAGAAAAGCTTTAGAGCGCAAGAAACTCATGTGAGTGAACCTGCAGAAACACTCTTCTCATGATTCAGTACCTCACATCTCATCATCTCAGCGCTGGTGGAGACGCCTGCTGGTCAGAAGTGTGTCTATACAACTAAGCTTCACAAACCCAATCCAGATACATCTTTTATCACAGTATATTATATTAAATACACTTTACAAAATAAATAGCCTCACATATGAAGTGTCTGTATTATGAATGGTTGCCAGGACTGGTTTAGTTTAGTTTAGTAATTACACAAATTGGACTCGAGACTGATTGGATATGATCAGTGTTCCAATGATGTTCTGCATCGTTTCAGTTTCTGTCCTGAAGAGATCCTGAGGTCACAAGAGCCTAATATTATAATGAACACTTCTTTAAAGCAATAACAGGACAATCTTTAAGAAAAGAAGTGTGTAATGTTTAAAAAACCTGAGCTGGGTGGAAAAACACCATAAAGTCTCGACGCTTTTGTTTGATTGGCTGTCATGTTTCATCAGGTTACAGAGGAAGTCAGCTGACAGGAAGAAGTTTTCTCCATCCAGTGAGGAGAAGTGGAACCTGGTGCCAAAGATCTGTCGCGTCTCGAAGAAGATGACGGCGTTCTGCGGAGCTCGATGAACCGAGGAGCAGTTTTTACACATTTTGCCAATTATTTAAACGAGTTGTATTTATATATTTTCTAGACGTCTCACAGCTTCAGCACTGCTGGTCTTGTCTTTGCACACTTTAATAAATTCTGATAAAAACTGTTGTACTTTGTCATTTATACATACATATTTGCAAAATGTAAACTAGGCATTTCAAAATAAAAGTCAAGATTAGTGTCAGTTTGTGTCTCAAAAAGAAAACTAATAAAAAAGAAAAATGGTTTAACAAAAGCAGGTTTGAAAATGGGCTGCTAGACAGAATGCATGAATTTTCATGTAGAAATATTCTCTGCCAAAAAAACTGAGCATGACTTTAATAGAAAAACAAGACGACAAACATCATTTTAAAACATATGTATATTTCAGTTGTATAATGCGTACATATTCTTCTCATTTAAATAATCTAAATACAATCTGTGATGTTTGATTGACAATTTACAAACAGCTCGTGTTCATGACGTCTGAAGAGTCCAGAATCTGGAGAATCACGAACCGAAGCAGAGCAAAGCGATGATCCAGGAAATAAATAGTGATCAGATGACCTGAAGAGATGACGAGTGAGACGTGACGATCCTTCATCAGCTTCTCTGTTTCTAAGGTTTGAAACACGGACGACACACGAGACGCATGACATTCACATCAAACCGCTTCCTGCTGGAGAAACGCATCACTTCCTGCTGTCTGTCGCCAGATGCTCGCTACTGTAAAGAGCTGATGGACACCAGTTTGTCCTGACAGACACTTCCTGTCATATTTACACACATCCAAACACAAACACACGCCCGGCTCATATTTCACCCCAAAACCAACAGAAAATATAAAGCACATTTTTATGACCATTAAAAAGATGTGCCAATAATCTAAATTAATGCAATAACGTGTGTGTATATTTTTATAATTAATAATACAATATAAATAATATATAAATACATGTTATGTGTGTATGTGTGCATTTATATATACATACATATATTTACACACACACACACGTTTTCAATGTATCCAAAAAATAATTCCAAGATTTTTTGCGTATATTTTTATACATTTTATAAGCATATATATATATATATGTGTGTGTGTGTGTGTGTGTGTATTGTATGACTAATAGTATCAGTCAAATAAAATGTATGCAAATGTATTAATATATAATCTTTTTATTTATATTTATTTAATGCAAATAAATTAATATGCAAAAAATCTAATTATTTATTGGATGCATTTATCATAGTTTTTTGCAATGCTTTGATCATCTCCTGATGAGAGCTTAAATGACTCAATTCAAATGACTGTTCTTCATACGCATTTACCATAAAATATTACTCCGGATGGTCGTCATGGGCGTGACATCAGCAGGAAGGGGTGTGTCTGAGTCAATAAAGCGCTGGCGTTTCCCTGGAAACCTTGAGTTCCAAAAACCAATAGAAAATTAAATCTGCAGATCCCAGAATCCCGAGTGATCATGAGTGAGTGTATTTGGTTCAGAAGATTCTCTTATATCTCATCTATTATGTACAGCAGGTGTCTCTCTCTCTCTCTCTCTCTCTCTCTCTCTCACACACTTACACACACACCTGAGCAGACAGAGGAGGGGCTGCAAGGCATTATGGGATGTCTGAGAGACAGCGGGTCCAGCGTGTCTCGTGAAGCGTGTGACGGAGGTGAGTCTGGAGTCCGTTTGTGACCCCGGCGGGTCATGTGACGTTGACCTCCATGAGGTGGTGGTCAGCGGAAGGCAGCACTAGCACCTGCTGACCCTGGGTGCTGTTGAACACCTGACCCGGACCGAAGGCCTGGCGCTTGGGCATCGGACCCCGCGGCTGCGCAGACTCCCCGCTGCCCAGGGACTGGACACTGCCTCGGCTGCGCAGACTGGCCGTCTCCGCCTGCTCCTCCAGAGCCTTGTCCAGCAGAGACAGAGAGTCGTTCTCCAGACACGAGTCTGCGGAGCACAGAGAGTCACGAATCAGAGCCGAGCGATTCAACTGATGAACCACCACATCATGACAGATGTTATTAGGATGTATCAGATCTTTTCACTCATGTTTAAATTTAACCAGTGAGCAAAGGTCATCTTAGGGCATGTCTGGATTCATTGGTAGAAGCACAGTTTAATTTGATGAAAGTGAAGCATCATGGGTCTGACCTGTGTCCGGCGGGATGATCGGGCTGCTGTGGTGAGGCAGGTATTTAAACACACGTATGCTGGGAAACGGCAGGTGACCCGCGAACAGCGGCATGACCTCCATGTGAACCTTGTGTGTCGCCATGGCAGCCACCGGCATGGAAACGACCCCTGAACTCTTCCCACACACCGCCCAGTTACTGTTGTTGTCCATCACTGCAGACACAGCTCGGTTAATAACAGCCGTACATCACACGAAATCATGACCCAAAATAAATGATAAAGAGTGTGAAATAACTGTACAGTAAAACAGTCCCGTGTTAATAAACTGTTCATTACAACGTATCATTTGATTTTTTACATTTGAAATAATAATAATAATAAAATCATTATAACTTTAATAGTCACGATTACACGTCACTTCCAGCGATATCATCGACTGCACCGACACCATTTAAACCGAACTGAGCTGGACGATGACATCACTGAGCACATGTGATTAGGTAGCGCTGCTCGGACACAGTGTGTGCTGATGAAAGCTCAGCGGCGTACCTTCGTACAGCAATCTGGTGGTGCGCAGGCCGTCGCTGTCGCTGTACTCCTCGTCTGAGTCGCTGGGTTCAGAGAGACGCGTCAGAGACACCTCCAGCCTACAGAGAGCCCCGGTGTGACAGTACTGCTGTCCCTCCGCCGGCCGGATCTCTGCCTGGACACTCAACAGAGTCTGACACACACACACACACACACACACACACACACACACACACACAGAGATGCAGACAGAGTACATATGGTATTTAAAACACAAAAGACAACATCACATCATCATAATCATTGATTAACTATATCAAATTAAATAAATACAGAAATGATCTGCACATATATCTTGAATTATGTGATCATTCTTAAATCCAGACTCTCACCGAGACCCGCTCCAGACTGAAGTTGTATCTGTAGGGTTTGAGCGCCGTGTCTGGAGCATCTTCAGGAGCGAACGCAGCAGAGAACACACAGTGTAGAGAGACAGGAGACACACCGCTCCTGCACAGCTCCCACACACTGAACACACACTGCTGCCCGTACACCAGCTGCACACACACACACACACACACACACACACACTACATCAACATACTGACCATTTCGCCTACATTTAGACAGAACTTTACTAAATTATTATTATACATATAGCAAAAGAAAATATACATATTGTGCTTGTGTGTGTGTGTGTGTGAGACTCACGCTGTGTGTTTTAGTGTTGAGAGAGAGTAGCTCCAGTGACGGTGTGTGTTGATTCTCAGTCAGCGTCTGATTAGTCACACGAAATTTAGTGTCCGATACATTCTGCAGACAAACCTGGATGAACTTCCTGTGGGGATAACAGCACACAGGATACACATCAAACCATCGGTTACTACAGCATCAGAGTAAGAGTGTGAGAGGTCACGAGGGGTCAGTACCTCTGTCCAGCAGACAGCAGTGAGTGTTTGACTTTAAAGGGCACATGGAAGGTCAGAGAGACCAGCGTGGAGTAAATGGACCAGGGACAGTCGACAGACACCTGTAACACACACACACACACACTGATGTTTCAGCCTTCATAGACGCACACCCAGCAGTCATCAGGTGGTTTGTGCAGGTGTATCAGACCTTCTGGTCGATGACCGTCATGCCGCTGTTGAAGCGCGTTCGGCTGCGAGATCGATGACTGATCTGTCCGTTAGTGAGGCGCTCGCTCTCCATCCGCACTGGGGATGATGGGATATGACACAGAACGTCCAGCAGGAACTCCAGCGTGTGATATGGTGGCGTCACAGGAAGAGAGATGCTCGTCACCTTCTCGGACGACTGGATGGACAGAGCGCTCTCAGCCACCAGCTCTGATCAACAACACATCAATTACCAGCTTATTAAGAGGAAATCAACCCTTACTCATCTGTGACGCATCACACTGATCAGAAGAGACAGGAAAGACATCTCTAACGTTACAAAAGATTTCGGTTTCAAATAAAAGCTGCTCTTCTGATCTTTCTATTCATCTGTGAATCCTGAAAACTAAAACACATCACAGTTTTCACAAAAATATGGAGCAGCACAGCCGTGTCCAGCACTGATGATCATCAGAAGTGTGTGTCGAGCAGTAAACAGTGTATTATTCTGGTTTCTGAAGATCATGTGACACTGAAGACTGGAGGAATGATGCTATTTATAACAGTTTTTTAATGTTACGTTTTTATAAATTGAATTTTATTGTTTTGACTATTCTTACAAAAATGTGTGCTTGATTTTACATGAGGTCATTTAATAAATGCATTCTTATAATTTCTTAAATATTTTTGTATATATTTTTAAGTATTTCCTGGTTATATGTTGTGTCACCTGCGCTGCTGCTGAGGATGCGGGCGCTGCATGTGGACGAGTGCAGCACAGGCATGGAGTCAGTGTTACTGAGCTGAAGAGCATCACCCTTCTTCACCGCATAGTGACCCGTCAGGATGGTGAACTTCACCTGCTGCGGCAGACCGGCCAACAGGTGCTCTGAGACAACGACACACACACACATCAGGTGAGTCTGGCACACTGAAACACACACACACACACATACACTCTCTCTCAGACTCACACCCATTCTCTCAGACACAGCCTTGCCCTCTCACTCACCCACAGTCTCACAGACTCACACGCACTAACCCTCTCACTGACCTGTGAGCGGCTGGATGCTGAGCTGAGGCTCCTGAGAGTACACCTCATACTGAACCACAGGGTAAAGATGCGGCAGAACGAACTGCACTCGGCCCAGTGTGGCACACAGCTGGCGGAGAGTATACACACCCGGCTTCTGACTCTGACAAAACCACACATACACTCATCTTACAAATGTGCTATTCCATTTTTTACCCAGTAAGCCTGAGATTCCCAAAGACAGATGAACCCGTCTGACCTAAAACATTTACATTTCAATTTAATATTTCTATAAATTTGACCATTAACCATTTTGGTCAGTGGTCACATGTTTGGGAATCTCTGCTGTAATCTGATGAACTCTTCTCACAGGTGCAGTGAAGACGATGCTGTTGTTGCCAGGCAACAGCGTGGCATCCCTGGCCCTGAGCATCAGCGCAGCGTCCTCCGGAGCGAGAGCGGTCAGCGCGGTGTTCGGTGTGTCCAGCGAGGCGGTGCTGTCGTTCCGGCGCAGCAGCAGGTGCATGTTCCTGCAGGCCACGCCGGCCGAGCTCAGAGCGCTGTCAGACGGACTATGCTCCAGGATCTCGCAGAGCTCCAGTGTAGTCGCAGACGCCGGGCTGGCCGCGGGGAAGGTTACGGTTCCGTCGGGGTTCTGAGCGGCCCTCTTCTGAGCCGTGGAGCCCGGCTGCTCCTGTGTGAAGTGTATGCTGGCTGAGATCTGCTCCAGCCTCACAGGAACCGGCATCAGACTGCAGAGACGCAGCTCCAGCTGCAGGGCGGCGCTCACGTGCACCAGCGCCGAGGATGGACGGAAACACAGCTCCTGCAGACGAGTGAAGGAGCTCATGCTCAGAGCCACACGCCCGTCTGTCAGAGCCAGAAACACACGCTTAATACACACTGTCTAGTCATTATTGTTCAAGAACAGATGGTTCAGATGGAAGCTGTGATTAATGCACTCAGAATACTTATATATTTAATTGTATTACAATTACGACTTAATCTATAAAGTGTGTTCAGGATTCGCTGTGACCGCTGTAGTGTACACATTCAGAACACAAAGCTGACCTTTCTGTTGACCTTTGCCCTCTGCGGTCTGGCTGGCAAAGGTCAGGATCTCGTGGCAGAAGTGTCTCCGCTCTTCATCGCTCAGGTTGGTGTCGCTGGCGAGCAGAGCACTCGTCTGCAGGTATCTACAGACACCGTCAAAGAATACACCACACACCCCGGGTCACAGCAGACGACAACACTCATCCACAAAATTTATTCAATTCAATTTAAAAATGTAAATAGATAATTACAATAATTCTGAATATAGCACATATTTAGTAAATATTATTAAATATAAAGAAGTGATACAAATATAATAAAGTGTTGCAAATATAAAACTACAGTAAAATAAACAGAAATATTTTAATATTAATTTATAAAAAAAAAAAAAAAAATTACATTTATATTAATATTTATAAAAATATTAATTTATATTACGATTGTTATATTAATTTTATATTAGTGTGTGTGTGTGTGTGCGTGTTTCATCATGAAGGATACTCGTCCATCTTCTGCAGCTGTTTCTGACACTCTGCGATCTGTTTGCGTGTGTGTGTGAGCGGCAGACTCCAGCTCTCAGACACGTACGACTTCAGAGAATCCAGCAGGAAGTTCTCAGCACTCTGAGGGTCACCCTTCCTCCTACGGAAACACACACACACAACCCAATTTTTCTTTTATGCCAAAAGTCATTAGGATATTAAGAAAAGAAGATAAAAAAGAAATGTATTCAGCTCTCACATGTAGAACTCAGCCAGACTCTTGCCCACGAGTCGAGCTGACCGCAGCCGGCCGATGGCTCTGTACATCTCCATCGCGGCGTGAGACAGCTCCTGATCAGACACACACACCATGAGCAAAAATAACCCCAGTAATCACAGCAGCGCTAAAATAAACCCCCACAGACTACAGAGAGAACGCTCACCAGATAGTGTTTCTCGAAGGCCTCCACAGACGATAAGGCCTCCTTCAGCTTCTTATACGGACTCTGAGGACTGTTCGCTGAGACACACACATCACTCACACACTTTAACTCAAACACACATCTGAGAGCTGCTCAATCCCATCATTACTGATGCCGTTTGTATTTGACTATTTTTACTCTATTTTCAATCCTATATATGTATCCTCGATGAGAAGAAGAGATTTCTTGTAAGTACACATACGTGTGTGTGTGTGTGTGTGTGTGTGTGTGTAACAGTTCACAGATAACGGAGTATTATCAAACACCTCATACAATAAGGATAATGTAAAAGGATGCGTTATTTCATCATAATTACCCGTTTCGGGTCTCTCTGCTCCCAGACCAGCCAGCAGGTCTACGGTTTTGTTCAGGTCCTCAGAGTTCGGGCCGTTTTCGGACACCAGACCGCACAGATCACCCAGAGACCTCAGCTGCACACAACATCACACATCACTGAAGAAATCAGCCCAAACGGGCCACTGTGTCTTTGAGGGCGTTAGCCATGTCTGACCCGTACCTTCTCAGTGGCGTAGGTCCACAGGCCCACGGTGTGAGAGGAGTTAGCCTCCAGCTGAGCGCGGTCACAGCAGCCCTCGATCCGGTGCAGGACCTCCAGACAGCTGAGAAACACCCAGCAGTCCAGAGCACCGCTGACCACAGACACCTGCAGCACACACACAGAGCTGGCTGAAACACACGCCAAACATGTCTGAAACAAGGCCCAACAATGGCTGAAATACACCTGAATAATACCTTAAAAAGCCCCAAAAACATCCTAAAATTGGATGAAAGACCTCAAACACACCTTAAATACTGGAACAGGGCTGAACGCACCTGAAACAAGCCCCAAGAACGGCTAAAACACAGCTGAAACAAAAACAGCTGAAATGGCCGAAAACACACCTCGAGCAGCCTTAGCTCCTGGACACAGTTGTGCAGCAGCTCGAGGGCCCGGGCGGTCACCTCCCAGGGTCTCTGCAGGAAGATGAGCAGGGTGCACTGGCGGGAGAACAGGTAGCAGCGCAGGTCCAGCAGACTGGCCTCTCCTTTCTGGATCAGATCACGCTTCTCCATGTCGATAGGCCTCCGCAGCAGCAGCCCGTTCCAGCTCCGCACCGGCTGACAGAACGAGCTCAGCCAGTTAGCTCCGTCTGAACACCCGGAACACAGAAGCACACCCCATCAGATACGCTCGATCAGTACACGCTATTACAATCATTTCCTATTAACAAGTATTTTTATCATTTTAGCTGTATTTTAAGTAATGCATAGAACCCTATTTTAATCATACTTATTAAAAAAAAAAAAAAAAAAAAAAAATATATATATATATA
>JAUMHQ010000066.1:19001497-19023739 GCA_032361165.1 Enteromius paludinosus
CACTACACACTACGAACTACACACCGCACACTACACAGCACACCGCACACCCCAGACTACATACTATACACTACGCACCGCACACTACAAACTGCACACTACACACCACACACCCCATACTACCTACTATACACTCTACAGTGCACACTACAAACTGCACACTACACACTGCACACTACACACAACACTACACACTGTGAGCACTTCGTCATGCTCCTGTGCTACGGGGAGGATGTCTCTGAGCAGGTCACACTGCACACTACACACCCCACATTACATACTAAACACTACACAACGCACACTACAAACTGCGCACTACACACTGTGAGCACATCGTCACGTTCTTGTGCCACGGGGAGGGCGTCTCTGAGCAGGGCACACTACAAACTGCACACTACACACTACACACCCCATACTACCTACTGTACACTCTACACTGCACACTACACACTGTGAGCACTTCGTCATGCTCCTGTGCTACGGGGAGGATGTCTCTGAGCAGGTCACACTGCACACTACACACCCCACATTACATACTAAACACTGCACACTACACACTGTGAGCACATCGTCACGTTCTTGTGCCACGGGGAGGGCGTCTCTGAGCAGGTCACACTACACACTGCACAGTGTGAGCACTTCATCACGAAGCACGCATCAAATGTATTTCCTGTCCTGCACACTGATGTTCTGTGGACAGTCAGGCATGATGTGTTGATCTCATGCCGTGTGTGTGTGTGTGTGTTCACAGGCGTCTCGGGCCATCGGGGCCATCAGTCTAGTGACGGCAGCAGCGAGTGCGTTCTCAGTGCTGGGACTGATCAACACACGCTCCAGAAACAGACCCTTCTAGAGCCTCTCCAACAGCTCTCCGTCTTTGAGTTGAGAAGTTGTGTTCAAATATAATTAACTCTTGCTGTATTAACTTGATACGGTATTCACAGACCTGAATTAAACTACGATTTTTCTGCATAAAGGAAATAATTTTTTATTTATAATTATGATATAAAAATATCTATTATAATCATATAAGTATACAGGTTACTAAATAAAGATCAGTGCTATCAAATGATTACTCGTGATTAGTCACATCCAAAATCTACATTATTGTTTGCATAATGAGAGTATACTGTTTTAATTATTTATATATAAACACACACACAAACACATTTACAATGTCTTAAGATTATATATTAAATATTTTTTATATAAATGAATATAAATACAATTATTTTCAGAATATCTATTGGATGTGTATTAATAGTATGTAAACAAACACTTTTTGTGTGCCTTTATTTACAAACATTAACAGCCATGGCATTTTGTGGGCCTAAAAACATCTTTGAGTGAACTGTCTCTTTAAATGATTTAAACACTGCACAACTCATTAGAAAGGACTGTTTTTAATTACAAACTTTACATGTACAAAAAGTTCTAGGCAGCTGTGTGTGGAATCAGCGCTGGTGCTGATTGGTCAGCTGAGGTGTATCAGAGCAGCTGATTGGTCGTTCAGGTGTTCTGTGTGGCCTGCTGCATGACGACAGAGCAGAGACTCAGTAACTGAAGATACTCGTCTGCGCCGTCTGCCAGACACTTGTCCACCTCCTGAAACACACACACAGGGATGTTGATCATCTCTAACAAACACACTAACACATAGGGAATTTTCCTCGCTCTCTGCCGACTTACAGCCATCTTCTCGGTGATGACGGACTTCTGTTTATCGCTCAGCTTCTCGTCGATGATCACGTCGTGTAGCTGGTTGAGGACGTTGGTGGCGGCGTAACCCTGGTCGATCGTGTCCTGCACAGATTCTGGGTCAGAGCTGAAGCAGAAACAAAGACAGACGCAGAATGAAGCTGAGACTGACCTTCACAGCGAGCTCCAGCTTCTCAAACGTGCCTCTGGAGCAGATCTGGAGGAGCGCCTCGATCGCTTTAGGAGGAACCACCTGGAGAAGACAGAGTCTGAGAGAGTTATAAGATGCTTTGAGACGCTGGATCTGCAACAGGAAGGTTCTCTCACCCCAGCGATCTCGATGATGATCTGCTCTGTGATCTCCTGCTCGGTGGTGAGTCTGGCAGCACTCTGGAGATACGTGATGGCTTTCCTGAGATCTCCGTCCGACACCCTGACCAGAGCCTCGATGCCCTGCGAGACACACACACACACACCAAACGCTCATCCAGAGCACACTCCTGTTCTGTAGCAGTATTTTATTGGTCAAACCTTATAAAGAAAGTGTGAGCAGTAGTGGAAATGTTCCCAATAACACAATAAAAGTAAATAAATATATAAATTCATTCACATTTTAACAAAGTAAATCAATACATTTAAGTAAAAAAAAAATATATATATATATATTTTATTATTTCTGTGGAAAGTGAGAACAGTAATTGGAATTTTCCCCCAAATAAAAATTTAAAAAGCAAGCATACATTCATTTATTAAAATTATTTTAATAACTAAATGCAAAAACATTAAGTGAAAATAAAATTTTAAAAGTAATAGAAGAAACATTTAAAGTAATTGGAATTTTCCCAATAAAATTAATTAAAATTCATTACATAAAATGAAAAAAACAAACAAACAGTATATTAAAAATAAGTAACGAGAAAACTTTTGAAACAATGTATATATTTGTATTAATAGTGTGAACAATAATTAAGAATTTTCTGTTACCAACACAAATAATTAAAGAAATATTACAATTAAAATTGTAAAATAAATAAAATAAAAAATAATGCAAATAAAGGTTAAAAGGGAAATTAAAATAATATGCATCATAAAAAATACAATTAATAATATAAAAGATTAAATTACAAAATGAATAAAATAAATTAGAATAAAAAAAATAATATATATAAAAAGAAGTAAAATGCACCTCTCTGGTGTACTTGAGCTTCTCTTTAGCGCAGATGTCCAGCAGTCGCTCCTGCTGAATGTTGTTGGCCAGCGGTTTGAAGCGAAACTTGGAGCATCTGGAGGTCAGCGGCTCGATGATCCTGTAGAGACAGCAGAAATCAGTTGGAGCAGCAGTAGAGGCTCATGGGATAGCGTGATGTCACACTGACCGGCTGACGTAGTTACAGATGAGACAGAAGCGTGTGGTGCGAGACTCTTTCTCCATGGTCCGTCTGAGAGCCGCCTGAGCAGCGCCGGTCATCGAGTCCGCCTCGTCCAGGATGATGATCTTAAACGGAGGACAGGGCTTCCCGCTGCGGGTCAAAGACACAAACACTCTCAGAGACGACCGTGTGTGTGTGTGTGTGTGTGTGTGTGTGTGTACGTGTGAGGCTAGGCTCCGCAACACTTCAGAAACAGAGACGCTAATCAACATCTCTTCATCACCGTATATAATACGATCATTCTAACAGTTGGACTGACTCATGCCGTTTGATTCGTTTCTTCTTATTTTATCTCAGACCGTTTACTCGAACGCTTTAATATCAGAGATTTATCTCAGTCGAGTTGTTTCTGTTGAAACTATAGAGGAAGTTCCTGATCCGTGCTCGTGTAGTTCAGCTGCAGCAGAACGCTTCAAAAACACACACACACACACACACACACACAATCAACATTTGCCTAATTATAAGAGCAAATGATGAGACTGAAACAATTCCTTATGACGGTCCCGGAGCGTGACTCACTCTGAGCGTGTCCCGGCTGCCGTCAGCTGAGCGAAGTTCTTCACCTTCTCTCGGACCACCTGAATCCCTCGCTCATCAGATGCATTCAGCTCCAGCACTCTCTGACGATACAGCTCCGGCCTGGACACACACACACACAGAGAGAGAGAGAGGTCATTTACACAGAAGAGAAGGTCAGAGGAAAGTCTCCAGAGGAGTTCTTGGTGCAGTACTTACATCGTAACATCGTCATGAAAGACATGTCAGATGTGAACTAGACACATTGTTTTTATAAAACACTCAGGGGATGCTTTAAATGAATCAGTTAGACACCTTTAAATGACAATAGAATCATCACAGAGATCTTACCCATAAAGCTCTCTGGCGGCTGCTAGGATGGTGGAGGTTTTCCCGGTTCCAGGAGGGCCATAGAACAGCAGGTTGGGCAGCTGTAACGAGACAGTGGCGCTCATTTAAGACCACATCAGTGTCTCAGACTGCTCTCACTATAACACAATACACACTAACACAAGCCTAGAAGAACTCAATACAGCTTCACAGTGATGAACGGGGAATCACTCAGATCGCTTCAATAACTGTACAGGTCATCGTTTATAAAATGAGTTTTGGTCTCAGTATATTTAGAATTCTTTTTTTTTTTGCCATTTTACTTTCAGCCATTTTTCAACTTAATAAAAATTCTAATTTTATTATTCTTAAATAAATAATGTTTTTTTAAAGTGTCTTAAAATGTAACTGAAATAAATGGAGATTTGTTTTGTACATTTAGTCGTTTGGGTTTTAATTATTTTTATTTTAGTTTTTGTAAATTTAGTACTAAGTTATATCTTCTGTCTTGGCATTGATTGCAATAAAATAAATTACAAATTTAACAATGAATTTCAGTAATTTTAATATTTAAGTTAAATTTAAATGAGATTGCCTTGGAAACTAATTAAAAGGCTCTTATATTATTTTTGTAATTTCAGTACAAAACAACTTTTGGAAACTTTCGCCATTGGCAACTAATTATAAGATTATACTCATGTTAATGGTTGATTTATTTCACGTTGTTGTTTTTTTGTACGTATATTTAGTGTGTGACGTGTGTCAGGCTGCTGATTGGTTGTGAGTCTGTCCTAAATGTCATGTGATCAGTGAGCGTCACACACATCAGCGCCCTCCAGAGACTTCTTCAGCACCGCCACCACCTCCTCCTGGAAGGCCACTTCATCCACACACTTCGGCCTGCTGCAGAGAAACACAGCCATCAGACCACACACACTCACTCACTCTTCTCACACTCACACATGTTGGTATGTTTTTAAGTCTTTTGAATTACGGGGACACTGAAAATATCCTCATAAAACACCTTCATATTGTAATACCTGTCATACCCATGTCATTATACACATTTGTGTCCTCATAAACCATATAAACCCGCACACACACACACACACACACACAACCAGTATGACGCTTCTGAAGCGGAAGACGATCTGATTCTCTTCTGCTCATCAAGCATGCATTCATTTGATCAGAAGTTATTTTACGGTTCAAGGTAAATGCTTTCTATTTGAATATGATTTAAATTGTAATGTTTTTCTGTGATTTCAAAGCTGTATTTTCAGAAATCATTCTAATATTTGTTCCTCAAACAAAAATGTATTATTATCATTAAAACAGCGTTTTTCAGGATTCACAGAAAGTTTGTGCTTGTGCTGAGCTCCGGGTCACAGAGAAGAAGAGGATCAGGGTGTGAGTGTGTAAGCACACAGATATGAAGAAGCCTCACTATTTCTCCACCCATGGCACTGCCTTCTGCTTCTTCTCTCCAGCTGATGAGGAGGAGGAGGATGAAGATGGTTTCTGAGCTTTAACACTCTGTGATGAAGATCCTTTCAAAAACGCCTGCATTTCTCCTCCTGTTAACACCACACACACTTCAGATACAAAAACAACTTCATTTATTACTGATTGTGATATTTATGGATGATATGCTTCATTTCGATTATTTATCTGGACATCATCATCATCATTATAGTCAGAATTCATCTTCTATCTCTATTCAGTCGCTGTTTCCGTTAACAAAGCACACCACTGCCGGTTGTTAGACGCGCTCACCTGACGCTGACGCGAAGAAAAATCCGAATAAATCACTTTATGATCAAATAAACACGACTCGCACTCTTCTGGGGCTGTTGACGCTCCGCCAGCCGCGTCCGATTCCCGCCAGACGCGCGGGTGATGACGTCGGAACGTGTTACGTCACTGGCGCGCGCCGCTGACATGATTGACAGTATGGACTGTTTGCAGCACAATAAACTTAAAACTAAAAAAATCAAATTAAAGCTAAAATAAGACAAAAATGTGTACCGACAGATCTTTCCACAGTCTATGAAAGGAGACTCCTTTTAACTTTAAACGTGACCGTGGCACAGTCAGCATCGGACGGGTTGAGGAGCTTGGAGCCTGCAATAGAGCCCCTTATACACAAATACCCTGCATTTAACACAATATTCAACCGGCATGAAGGAAAGCAAGAACAGGCTAAATTTGTTCCCTCTTTCTAGTTCCGGTGACAAGCCTGGGGGCAGTGTTTTGTACTAACTAAAGGCCGGATGAGGAAGACTTATAGCAGAGATACTGGGAGTAACAGCAGTCCAGCCGTAAGGACATAAAATATGGATCACTTCCTTTACTGTCTCAGGATTGGTGGAACAGTGAAAAGCTATGTATTGTTACAAATACCCAGATTAACAACACACAGCATTTACATAAAAACTGAGATTTCACTTTACCTGAATCAAAGCATTTCGTGCTTCTACATTTGAGAAACTGAAAGTACCTTAGTTTAAGAAAATACAAAGACACAACCATTGCATTTAAATGTCTGTCATGCGAGACACATGAGAGACACGAAATACGTACGATAAGTACATATAACTGCAGTTTCCAAAACAATTGAGCACTAGAGGCAGTAAAACTCTAACACCTGTTATTCCTTTTTACACAGATGACTGTGTTTTTTGTATTGCTTTGTTCATACTCAATGAATGCTATTAAAATATCGTCAACACAAATAAACACACAATAGCACACGCTCATAATCGTATTATTTATTGTTTGTAGTATCTGAAACTTTTTCGCTCAGACAACATTCTGTGATGAGGATCTTTTCTCCTCCTGTCAGCATCACAAGCACGCGCTTCAGATAAAAAACACTCTTTTTATTAGTAATAACGATATATATTGATGGTATTTCGATGATTTATCTGGACTGTCGACCTGGGGCCTGTTTCAGGAAGGAGGTTCAACCAACTCCGAGTTTAAACTTGATCTTACCCAGAGATGGGTTTCAGAACAGCTGATCTGAGTCAGGTCAGTCAACTCTGAGTAGACTAATTCAGAGTTACGCTTGTACACCGCGACTATGAACATCTGAAAAATAAAGCCGAACTTGATGTGCTCATGCACAGTTACAGCAAATATGGGCAAATATTTCAAAATAAAAGCAACACCACTGCATCAGAGAAACACAGACAGTTAGCGTGGGAAAACATAGCTGCTCAAGTTAATGTGTCAGTTTACATTTAAATTATTTAAATGTTTAAGTATAATAAAAAATAAGTGATGTAATGTGTGACGTTTATTGACTTTTCACTTGAAAAGGTTGAAAATTGGCCGTCATTTTATTTCAGATGAATTTGCATTAAATCACATAAAATAGGCTTCTGCATAGTTTCTACAACAAATCTGATAAAACAAGAGTGCATATAACATAATGTTCAGTGGACATGTTTAACGTAAGGTTCCCTCGTTGATCATTTTAACATAAAATGTAAAAAAATGTAGTTTTTAAAAGTGCACTTGTGTCTTTTTTATTTATCGAGTGGTGCAGGTTGATATGACATTTAGAATGCAAGCAGTAGTAATAAATAGTTTTTAGAGCGAGTAATAATCCCATGAATCTAGCTACAGTACGTGTCCCTGCTGGAGGTCAGTGAACTGAAGCTAATGATTTATTTTTTGCAGTAATATCAAAGATAAAACTTGAAACTATGTTATTGAATCTAATTGTAATTGTCATGTAGGTGCGATCCTGCAGGTATTAAAAGAATATCCAAGTATAAACATATATTCTTGAGTGAGGACGAACAGGAGGAGGAGGAGGAGTAGGGTCCATTAACTTCTTCTGGACAGATGAACACAGTTCAGTGATGTACAGTAAATTTAATGCAATTTCATCTGAAATAACTTCAAAATTACGGCCAATTCCCAACCTTTTCAAGTGAAAAGTCAATAAACGTCACACATTACATTACTTATTTTTTATTATACTTAAATATTTAAATACTTTAAATGTAAACTGACACATTAACTTGAGCAGCTATGTTTTCCCACGCTAACTGTCTGTGTTTCGCCGATGCAGTGGTGTTGCTTGAGTTTTTAATCTCTTGGTAAGTCATCTCAGAGTTCAAGTTTAAGCTCCTACCACGGTAACTGACTCTGCTTTCTCGAGTTTGACAAACCTGCCTTTTTGAAACAGAAAACCCGGAGTTTCTCTTATTTCAGGGTTAACATACTCTGAGTTTTCACTTAACCTCGTTTCTGAAACGGGACCCTCCCTGGTCTGTTGACAGACAGACGATGACGTCGGCATGTGGTACGTCACTAGCGCGCGCCGCTGACGTGTGTGACAGCGGCTCGTGATCACGTGATCAGCGCTCAGATGGGGCTTGTTTGTAATCACACAGACAGGAAGAACTTTCAAATAAAAAAATTCATAAAATGCATTATTTTTGGACTACCCATTTTTTTTAGTAAAGCTACACTTACAAAAGCATAGTGAGCAGTTGCTGCTGTTCATCAGGAAATCTGTGACAGTGACCTCAGGGTCCACAGGTATTTGTAGAATAAATAAATATAACAAATTATAACAAATACAAAGAAGCAAAAAAATATAGCAAATAAAAAGAAGCTAAAGAGTACATTAATAGATAAAAAATAAATATAATAAAAAGCAAAGTAAATAAATAAGTGTAATAGCATACTAGCTAACGAAATGAAATCAAGTTAATTAAATAAATAAATATTAATTTTTTAAATTGATGATTTATGAAATATATTAAAAAAATGTTTTTTCTATAGTAAGAAACTGTATAAAAAGATTAAAATAAAAGGAATGCATTGAAAAAAAATGCCAATTTGTGTTCAAATAAATTGTAATGATTAAATAAATAATATAAATATATTAAAATAAATTAAAGAAAATGAAAATAATATTTCTTAAAATAAAAGTTACAAATTACATCAGAAAATAAATTTGTAAAAAAAAAAATAAGATTAAAGGTAAATGAATAGATTAAAATAAATTAAAATGGATTAAAATACATTTAGGTTACAACAAGCACATAAATACATGTATTTACACAGTACAGTACTATGCTTTATTAGACTATTTTCCTGGTGATGGGAGTGATCTGCGCTCCGTTAGTGCTGTCTTACGTCATGACGTCACCACACTCGGAGCAGTTTCACAGCAGAGCTAAAGTGAATTTAAAAAACAGTAATTAGTGTCGTATATTAAATCAAAATCACCGAGTGTACCCAAAGTTTTGTCATTTTTCAAAGAAAATGTGCAGGTGTCAAACGTTAAGCGTGTTCTGTCGTTCTTTCCTAACGTATATTTAATGTCTCACATCACTATACTCACTATACGCCATATATATTGTTACATTTATTGTTTTATGCTTATTATGCTCGATTTTTACTGCTGACGGAGTGATCGGCGATCCGTTAGTCTGCCTGCGCCGCGCGTGCGTCATTGCGTCATCACACGCACAGTGTTTTTGCTTCGTCTCTTTGAAACCGCGGAGAGACTCTTGCGTTTACACCCTCGGTTTTCCCTCCCGGTTTGGACTTTCTGGCCTCATCCGATGCTCGCGCGCTCGCGGTGGATCTCGAGGAGCGGCGCGAGGCTCGGTGACGCGGGACGCGGCGAACGCGGGGAGTTTTCTGAGGCGTTTTATTGCGCATGTTCACGAACCGCCCGAATGAACGCGGATCAATAAAACACCGAGATCTGACCAAAACACGGCGGAACCCGACGAACGGATCGGTTCTGTGACCGGAGTCCCGGCGAGCCGAGCCTGATCGCGCCGATCGATACCTCGTCGATATCTGATCGATCGCTGAGGAGATGCGCGCGCACTGATCGCCTCAGGGATCGATAGCTGATCGATAACACATGCTGGAGCTTCGCTGCTGTCTGGAGGATGCGATGGTCACATTAGGCAGGTGTGCTCTTCCTCCTCCTCCTCCTCTGGTGTGTCGGATCAGGTGGATGTGAGACACACACACACACACACACACACACACACACACACACACACACATCATGCAGGCTGCGCCCTTCCAGTATGATTTCTACAGTGAGGAGAACGCGCCCAAATGGAGAGGACTGCTGGTGCCGTCACTCAACAAGGTGAGACAGCTGTCAATCAATCAATCAGCATACATGACATCCGAGATTCGAACCCACGGCCTTGCTGTTGCGAGCAGGGAAATCATGACACACATATGTGTGAGCCATAAGAATCATTTTTTTAAAATTAAGATAATAGATCCATCTCTCCAGTGAAGTCTGGTTTGTTATGAGAGGATCATATCTGACACAGCTATTAGAAAATCTGGAATCTGAGGGAGCAAAAACATCCAAATATTGGGAAAAGTTGTCCAGATGAAGTTCTTAGTCATGTATTTCTAAGACAAAACACACAATTAAAGGAATAGTTCACCGGAAAATGACAGTTACGGCATATTTTAGTCACCCCAAAGCCACCCTGGGTGTATACGACTCCTCCGAGCTCAGTATGCTGGATAGTTATTCTGAAGAGATATCCAGAAGTACTGCCACGTAAAACCAATCAATTGCTTTTGTAGCAAAATGATTCCTAGTTTGTGAATTCTGCGAGAGGAGAGCGCTGAGTTCTGATGTAAGTCGTGTCGTACGGCGAGGCACAGCTCGGGATCAATAATAAACACTGACTGTTCGTCTGAGAGAAGACCGTCATGGACACTCAGGATGGAAAATATGCCGTCATTTTGTTTTTGGGTGAACTGTTCCTTTAAGACTACACCGGCTGTGTATGACTTTTTGAGTTAGTTCACCCAAAAATTCAGATTCTGTCGTTAGTTACTCACCCTGGTGTCGGCCCAAACCCAGAAGACCTCTGTTCGTCTTCAGAACACAAATGAAGATGTTTCTGAGACAGGCTAAGAGCTAAACTGATTTGATCCCAGATCCAGAAACACAGTAAATACATCAGTGAAGCATCAACCGTAATTTACTTAATATACATGCATGTTTTTTTTATTTCTTTACATTTTTTGTATTTATATATTTATGTTTTTTATTTAGTGAGCACACATATTATTTAAACAAAAACGTGATGAATCAAAATGCACATGAAGCATCTTTCCTGTGATTGTGTCCAATATTTACTCAACAAATGCAGGGTCAGATTGTAAAATTAGACAGAATTATGCACTGAAAGTCATTAATGCAGTACAGTAACAGAGTCTGAGGCTTTTAAAACATCTTTATTCATAAATAAATAAATATAACAAATTATTAAAATATATTAAGAGTGACATAAATGAATAGATTCAAATAAAAATAAAATAAATCAATAAATCAATAAAATAAAAATACATGAATAGATGAAAATAACAATGTTAACATACTAGCTAATTAAATAGTTTGAAATGAATTAAAGATTTAAAGAATGAGTTGTTATGAAGTGGATTTTTCTGCACTTATTGTCTGATGTTTGTTCTTACAGATATATAGTGGAATCTTGTTATATATGCCCGTCTGTAGTAATGTAGGTACTTTGAGTGAAATCAGCAGCTGGGATTCTGGGTTATTAATATGTTATGTGGTGATATCATAGTCTTATGGAAGCTGTGAGGTTTATTCATTGTGCTGACAAACTTTATCACTGTTGAGTGACGTGCATCGCTGGAAATGATGCGTATATAAATGACAGAATACACGCAGAATGAGTGGTTTCGGTGAGAAGAGATGTTGAAGTGGCCCCAGCTGATGATCTCTGTCTGAATCTGTGTCTGTCGAAGCTCAGAGGCACGGCGGCCGGTCTCGTGAGCGTCTCTGCTGTGAGCCGATCCAAAATGGCAGCGCTCTGGATGCAGTTTCACTCTCAGTACTGCGCTTGGCAGCTTCTCGCTGTTTCTTGCTGCTGTCTGTGATGCTGAATCCATAGCAACAGAGAAACTCAGAGCGCTCCTGCTCCTGCAGAATAACTCTGTGAGAAGAGTACAGCTCCTGTCGTCTCCAGGCACGTATTAGTTAAATCTGTTCGGTTCCTCTCCTGATTCAGACCAGAACACTTCTTCACCGGAACTATAGACTCCTATTTGAGTTAGAATCATCTTGGTTTTTTTATCATTCTGACGGCACCCATTCACATCCATTACTGAGACACTGAAGGAATTTCTCTGAATCTGAAACAAACTCATCCTAACATCGGATGGAAGGATAGATGTTTATTTATTTATTTTTAACAGTAAACTGTTCCTTTAATTTGTTGATCATATGATCCTGTGTCTGACGGTCATGTGACGTGTTGACCCGGTCAGTCAGCTGATATCTGGCTATTGACGGTCAGTGGATGATGGTCATCTTCAGGTTTAGCTGTGGTTTAGTGTGTTGTTATTGAGGTTTTGTGATGAAGACATCTCTGTGTTTATGTGATCGTACAGGATTTTAAAAAATAGAAATATTTTTTTATTGTCAAGTGTCAACTGAACGAACTAAATAGTTTATATTTTTTTAGTAAGCAATTTGTTTTATTTATTTATTTTTTAATTAAACATTTATGATTTATTTAACGTTCAATACATTTTTTTAAATTTATTTATTTTAATTGGACATTTTATTTATTTACATTTTTTTTATTTTAAAATGTTTTATATTAATTGATGATTTAATTTAATAAGTATATTTAATTTGTTACATTTGTATGATTTAATTGTAAAGGCTTTGCTTTAATGCTTTTTGCAGTTATTTACACATTTTTATTTTATTTTACATATTTATATGTAAATAAATATTTTTTTCTCATATAAGTTATAATTTAAATCTTGTAGGGTAAAGTGTGTGTGTGTGGTCCTCTGATTGACAGCTGTCTGTCTCTCTGCTGTGCTGCTGCGAATTTGTGCAGACGTCACACTGAAGAACACACACACACACATCGAGACTCTCATGAGGAACTGAGTGTGTGTTGTGTTTGAGCCATGTCTCAACAGGAAGATTTCCTCAGGCACGTTTCACCAAAAACCCACAATCCCTCAGATACTAGATTAGACTGTGTTTGTAAAAATATCTCATTGTAGGAGCGCACACACACACACACACACACACACACACTCACACACACACACACACACTCACACATGCTCAGGTGGGAGGGAGAGTAAACACACTGATTGGAGACGTTCTCAGAAGTGATTTTAGTATCTTTGAGATAGTATTGTAGTTTTCAATAATTAAGTTTTTCTCTCGTGAAGTAGTTTTTCAAATATTTTATATTTAAATTTTAGTTAGATTTTTTATTTAGTTAGTTGTTTTATTGTTATTGTTTTGTTGTTTTATTACAATAGTTTTTTTAAATATTTTCTTTTTTGAATTTTCAATTTTATTTACATTTTATTTTAAAGTAATTTTGTTTTCTTATTTTTCTTAGTTTTTTTGTTTTTAGGCTGCTGTGTATTTTTTTATAAATATTTATAAAACAATTTTTTTAAAGAAATATTTTCCATTTTTATTTGAATTTTTTAAATTGAAGATTTAGTATTTTTGTCTTGTTGATCTTGTTTATAGTTTCTATAAATATTTTAAATGGATTTGTGTTTTTATTTTTTCTATTTTGTTCCATTTTAGTTTAAGTTAGTGATTTATTTGTTTATTTGTTTAATTTACTTTAGATTTATTATTTTATAAACTGAAAGCTTTATTTCTATATTTGTATTTCAAAATAAATGGTAATTAGTTTTATTTATTTTTTAGCACGTGTTTTATTTTGATTGTATTTTTTAATGTTTTAATATACATATATTTATTTTAAGTTTACATTTTAATTAATTAATTTTTAATAGCGGCTTTGTTTTTTATTTTACAATTATTTGTTTTATTTGAATGATTTGATACATTTTTAGCATGTTTTTATGTTATTTTGAAAGTATTTTCTCTCTCATGGTTCTGTGCTAATGTGTGTGTCTCTCTCTCTCCAGATTGTCCAAGACTTAGTTTATTATTTGTAATACTTGAAAGGTTGATCATAAAAATAGGGTTTTCATACAGTAATGCTTCATTTATTTTAGGATACCAATACAGAAGGTCATGTCAACAACAATGTGTTCTTGCCAATTTTTTAATTGGCCAAGCTAAACTAGCTATATTGAAATCTCATCAATGTAAAAATACAGGAAAGGATGCTGATATGGTAGCAATGTTTAAATCTTTACTAGAGTCCCGAGTGATCATTGAGTATACATACTGTCAGTATACTGATAATGTTGCTTTATTTGAGTGGAGATGGGGTGTGAACGAGGCATGAGTGTCTGGGAGTGAAAATGGAAACTTAATTTTTAACTGGTAAAATGTGTATGTTTTTCTTTGTTTTTATTCTGAAATGTATGTTTTATAAAAAAAAATTGAACCCTGAATTTGGTTTAATAAAAGGGGTTTGAAATGTTAAATGTGTCTCTCTCTGTGTGTGTGTGTGTGTGTGTGTGTGTGTGTGTGTGTGTCAGGTGCTGAGTCAGGTGCACCCGAAGCTGTCGTCTCAGCAGGAGGCTCTGCAGTACATCGAGGGTCTGATCCTGGTTCTGCTCAACACTCTGTGTCAGGCTCAGCCGCGCACCGTTCAGGACGTGGAGGTGAAGCTCGTTAACCACGTCACGCTCATCACCGCCGCTCTTTCTGCTCCGTTAGTGCCGCAGTCATCCGTCAGAAACACTCTGATATCATCGAACACACGCAGTTCTAATTCTGATATTTTACTGTTTCTGAAGGAAGTCTCTTCTGCTCACCAAGACTGTATTTATTTGGTCAAAAATAATAATGAAATATTATTCTAATGTAAGTCAGCTGTGTTCTGTGTGAATCTGTGTTAAAGTGTGTTTCTGTGATGTTCAGCATCATTCCTCCAGTCTTCAGTGTCACATGATCTTCAGAAATCAGAATAATACACTGATTTACTGCTCGACACACACTTCTGATGATCATCAGTGCCGAACACAGTCGTGCTGCTCAGTATTTGTGTGGAAACAGCTGTTTTTCATCGCAGTATTTTTGTTCAGATAAATGCAGCCTCGGTGAGACTCTTTCAGAAACAGTAATAAATCTGACTGACTCCAGTCCGCTGAAGGAAGTGATATTAGTGTGGTTCTAGGGTGAGATGTGAGCTGACTCACTGAGATCTGATGGATATTTTACAGTCAAGAGAAACGTGATGAATCAGACGCCACTGAGCATCATGGGACTGGGCTCATGTTAAACAGTGCTTCTGATGGCCGTGTGTCTCTGCTGTGTGCTGTGAGAGTCCGTTTGAGCTCTAGATCATGTCATCATGCTCTCCTCCTCTTCCTCCTCCTCCTCCATCATGGGGCTGGGCCAAAACAACTACACCTTTATTTTATTCACATCAGTCCATATCAATAATTATCTCCATAAATGTCAAATTTAAAGGCAGAAGTGAATGCTGTAAATGTGATCTTAACTATTCTTTAACTATTGTATCACACAAGGAAGAGCAGTTATGGTGACAGGCCTAATTATGGCACCCAGCCCTAGCCTGACTCATCTTCATCATCTTCATCATCATCTTCTCTCCATGGCTGTGTTCCGCTCGTCTCTCAGTCTTTGAACCAGGTGTGAGTGTATGTGTGTGCTGTGGTGTGTGTGTTCTTGACGTGTGGTGCCATGTTCTTCAGGAGCGTGTTCAGAGGAGTTTCCCTCATCCCATCGAGAAATGGGCCATCGCCGACGCTCAGGCGGCCATCGAGAAGAGGAAGAGGAGGAACGAGCTGGCGCTGCCCGTTGACAAGATCCACCCGCTGCTCAAGGTCCGGACACACACACACACACACTCACAATCACACATACGCGCACACACCAGAGCAGACACTTACATATGTGTTAATTTGGTGTAAAAATAATGTATTTTTTAAATAAAATAATAATACTACTAATTAAATTATTTTTAGTAAAATACTATAATTTGTAATGTTTTATTTTATTTTTAGTATGACAATATAGTAATATTTAATTATATTCATTTTTTATAATATTATCATTTATATTGTATTTATAAATAATATTTATTGTTAATTATTACTTTATTGATTTCAGAATCATATTTTTATATAGTTATTTGTTTTTAGTTTAAATAAATAATATTTGTAATCATTGAATTCATTTTTTAGTTAATGTAATTATAATTTATAATGCATTATTTATTTTAGTTGTAAGTAATTATATAGTAATAATTTAATTCATTTATTAATAATATTATCATTTATATTTTATTTAGGAAAATTATAATTATTGTAATTTAATTTATTTGTTAGTACTTTATTTATTTGACATTTTATGATTAGTTATGTTTAAACTTAAATAATATTTGTAATTGAATTCATAATTTGTTTAGTAATTAATATAATTACAATTTATAATGCATTATTTTATTAATAAGGACAATAAGTTATATATTTATTATTTATTTGTTTTAACATTAATATAATAATTGTATTTTATAATAATAACAACAGTAGTAACTTGTTTATTTAAATGATAAATTTTAATATAAAATGTTATTTGATATGTTATTGTTATGATTTTATTATATTATTGTTATGGTTGTAATAGAGTAGTAATACTACTACTATTAATACTACTAACACTAACAATACTAATAATTGATATTATTATTTGGTCATTAGGCTTTTGTGTCTCAGTCTAATATAGTGAGAATATTGAGAAAAAACTGCTCAGTTTTATTTTATTACGCTCAAACGGAGCAAAAATATGAATTTAGTGCAGGTGCTGAAATGTATATGACACACTAAATTAATGTGATTGTCTGGAAAGATTACTGAAGTTATTCTTAGATGATAAACATCAGCACAGATCTGAGAGCAGAAAAACACAGATATATTTGGAGACAGACACAATTTGTATTATTTTAGCTGTTGACCAAAACATATTGAAGACAGTTATCTAATGAACATGGGCTTAAAGTCCCATTTTGAGCTTTAATTTGAGGGTGTTCTCATCACAGTTAGAGGAAAGGTTCATGTGTAAGTCCACTTCTTCAGAGCCCATCCTCTGAACGTCAGATATATACTGTAGGTAGAGTGTTTTGAGCCGTCCCGCTGGTGTCCAGACGAGGGCGCTCCGCTCCTGATCAACATCACTGTCTCCTGCAGGAGGTGCTGGGGTATAAGATCGATCATCAGGTGTCCGTGTACATCGTGGCGGTGCTGGAGTACATCTCGGCTGATATCCTGAAGCTGGCCGGGAACTACGTGAGGAACATTCGGCACTATGAGATCTCTCAGCAGGACATCACCGTGGCCATGTGTGCTGATAAGGTACTGTCTCTCATATACAGGATGTCCACTGAGAGCTCCAGATGTGCTTGCAGGACTGCATCATTTGACCAGCATTCGTGATTACATATCAGCATAGGAATAATTGTTACTACCACTACTGAATATATATGCAAAACAATATATATGTTTTTTTTTTTTAATACGGCAAATGCGATATTTCACTGTAAAAATGAAACAATTATATATTTAAAAAAATAGGAATTTAATAGTAACAATAATAAATAATAATAAATTTTTAATTATAACAATTCAGGAAAAATGTAGTTACATTTTAAAATGTTTCTATTTTATTTAAATATATAATAATATTTAAAATTAAAATATAGTAATTTCTATTTGATGTTATAATAATAATAATATTATTAATTAATATTAATATTATTACTACTACTGCTACTACTAAATAAAAATACCAAATAAAAACAAAATAAGAACTATTATTGTAATATTTCACTGTAAAAAAAACTAATCTAAAAAATAATATTCATATTTTCTATATAAAATAAGAATTACATTTTTTTAATCATAAAAATACAGATTTTAATAATACACACTTATATTCATAATTTTATTATTATTGTTATCTTTTTCATATTTAATAGCATGTTCTTAGCAAGTAGCAAATGCTAAAAATGTACATGAAAAAAATGATGTATGTGTATGACATCAGAGTATTGTCAGAGCGATTATAAAGAGCAGAATCATCAGCTGTCAATCAAACTCACTGTTCTTTGATGTCATACACTGATCAGTTGCTGCAGCGCCGCTTCAAGTCTTTGACTCCGCCCAGTTCTGTCTCTGACTCCTCCCAGTTCTGTCTCCGCCCAGCTCCGTCTCTGACTCCGCCCTGTGTGTGTTCCTGCAGGTGCTGATGGACATGTTCCATCAGGTGGAGGAGGATATCAGTGTGTTTCCTCTGGACGAGGAGCCGTCTGCGGCTGAGGAGCAGATGTACTATGACCTGGTGAAGGCCTTCATGGCGGAGGTGCGTCAGTATCTGCGCGACCTGAACCTCATCATCAAGGTTTTTCGCGAGCCCTTCGCCTCCAACACCATGCTGTTCTCTCCTCACGTGAGTCCTGCTCCTCGAGATCACAATACTAGAAACCATTTAGAGCAGTTTTCATTTTTATTATTTTGCCTGTATCATATTGATTTCTTTAGTACTGCCCTTCAGAGGCTGCAGAAGATACTCGCTTGTTTCCAGAAGATAAAATAAGTTAAACGCACCCTGATCCTGAAAAATTCTAAAGGCTGCATCACACAGTCGTTGTTGATAAGGGTTCAAAGGTACACAAATGCTGGAAAACCACTTGTGTGCGAGCTGAAGGATTTTTCTGCAGTTCAGGACAAACAGATATCACTAAACAAACACGCATCATTCAGAGAACCAAGGGCATGAATGATGAATTATCCCTTTTGTTCTTTTATGACAAAAATCATTAGGATATTAAATAAAGATCATGTTCCATGAAGATATTTAGTACATTTCTTACAGTAAATATATCCAAACTTCATTTCTGATCAGTAATGTGGATCGCTAAGAGCTTTGTTTGAACATCATTAAAGATGATTTTCTCAATATTTAGTTTCTGCTCCCTCAGATTCCAGCTGTTCTAATAGTTGTATCTCTCCTAACAAACCAGACATCAGTGGAGAGCTTGTTTGTTCAGCTCTCAGATGCTGAAACGAGTCTTGACCCTCACGAGTTTAGTTCTCCAGTGAGTGGCAGTGTGGAGCTCCTCAGAAGTGTCTTCTCTTCTGTGTTGTGCAGGACGTGGAGAACATCTTCAGCCGGATCGTGGACATCCACGAGGTGACGGTCAAGCTGCTGGGGCTGATCGAGGACACGGTGGAGATGACCGATGAGGGCAGTCCTCACCCGCTCGTGGGCAGCTGCTTCGAGGACCTCGCTGAGGTCAAACGCTCCAAATCCTCTTACAGCCATGTGTTTGTTGCGTCTCTGAAGCGATGACAGGAATCTAAGTGTCAGACCTAGACTTTAAAATCAAATCAATTAATGTTTTTTTGTTTTTGTTTTTGTCAAATATTATTTTATTAGTATATAGAAAATATTTAATATTAATAACAGAAATAATTTAAGTTACTTATTTAATATCGAAATGTATTTCATTTGAGTTATTTAAAATTACAATAGTACTAGTAATACTTGAATTTACGTGATTTAATAATAATACAATTTATAATAAATTATTTTTTTAACATTACTATTACAATTTATAACAACTTCAATCATTTAAGTTGGTATGATAGCTTAAATTTATTATAACTTTTAATTGAATTAATACTAATAATTAACAATTATTTATTTATTTAATTAATTATTTAACAATAACATTATAATTTATAATAATAAATTATTACATTTTAATATTCATCTATTCTACTATTAATAATCTAATAATACCACTTTTAAAGTTGTTTTTAAATTAATAGTAATAATGTAATAATCTTTTTTGTTTTCTTCTTAACCATATTATATTGCATGATAGTCCTTAATATTTCCTTACATTTATTTTGAATTATTAATAAAAACATGTTTTATAATTAATTATTGAATCATTTTTTTTTTTGTATTTAATAGTAATATTTTGTTTATATATTTGTAGTAATGCTATTTCAACCTTTAATAATAATAATAAAAACAATAGTAGTAAATTAATTCATTACATTTTTAATAATTAAATTTCATTAATGATTAATAATAGCAATGTTTAATAATTATATAATAATTGTATATTTTTATTGAATAATTTGTATTTAATTATTTATTATCATTATTATGAATCATTATATTCATTTAATTCACATGTATATTTTATTTAATAACAATATTATATATATTAAAAATGTGTTTATTTGTAACATTGGTAAAAGTAATTCATATAAAATTTTCTTGGTGTTTATGTATTTTCTAAGCGCCGTTGCTCATCACTGCTAGTAAGATGATAGTGTGTGTGTGTGTGTGTGTGTGTGTGTGTGTCGTTTGAGCTGCTTGTTTTTCCTGCTGTCGATTAACTCTGAGGTGTGGGCCCTTTTCAGGAGCTGGCCTTTGACCCCTACGAGACGTACGCACAGGATATCCTGCGCAGCGGCTTCCACGACCACTTCCTGAGTCAGCTGTCCAAACCCGGAGCGGCCATCTACCTGCAGGTCAGAGGTCGCGGAGAGTGCTCTGATGACTGTGTCCAGCAGTGTGTGTAGATGAGCTGACCTGTGTGTGTGTGTGTGTGTTTCAGTCCATCTGTGAGGGCTTCAAAGAGGCGGTGCAGTATGTGTTGCCACGGTTACTCCTCACACCCGTCTACCACTGTCTGCATTACTTTGAGATCTTAAAGGTGAGTGTCTTCCCACAATGCACCTCACTGACTCAAACATAACTTCTGAAACCAACTGGCCCTGAAATAAATAGTTTGTAAACGTACGGGACTTAAAGAACTGATAAAGCCTGCAGGCTGTGCTCTGTCACATGATTCCGCGCATCAGCACTTTTCAAACCCTGCTGTAAGGTTTAATAATGTAATTTATTAAATATTGTCATTTAAAATAAGAAAAAATGAAATAAAACATACATATATATATATAATATTAAATGACTGTACAAATAAAATAATTTAAGACATTACTTTATCATTGGTTATAGTATAGTTATATATATATATAAATAATTGAATTTTATAATAATATTAATATGATTTACGATGAGCGTGTGGATGTGTTGTGAAATGATTCGAAGCGATCTAACCTCAGGAATGCTCGGAGAGCTTCATCACTTCAGTTCAGATGATTATGTGTTATCATTTCGATTGTTTGTGGCCTATATTCTCTTGTGCGGATGGATCAGTGATTCTGTCTGGAGTCACAAGGATCTAAACATGTGCCTCTTCCAGAGCTCCAGCATTCCCAGCAGCCCTAAGCTGCTTTTCCGGATTCTTTCTGAGGGATTTATGGAGCAGAAAGCCGCTGTAACGCCTGAACAGAGCTCTCGGCTGAAAGCTGAAATATCTGTGTTTGCACACACACTGTGAGATACGACGAGAGATGACAGGATTCCTGTCCGTATCAGACCCACGCAGAACAACACGCTCACATGTTCATTTTAACACGATTTATTCTAATTAGCAAATTTAGGATTTAATTCATTGTACTAAGCGATTTATGTTGTTTGGGTTTATTTTTTAATTAAATATTTATTTAAATCATTTAATAGTGCCATTAATTTGTAGCATATATTTTATTTTACTTTATATTATATTTAGGATTTTACACTTTTTAAATAAATGTCATATTTTCATTTTCATAATGTAAAAAATTAAAACAAACATTTTTAATTCATTTAAATTCTTTATTTCATAAATTATTTTTAATTAAATGTTTATTTTGTAATTAGTTAATTTTAATGTGCAGACTATTTTACTTTTTTTAATGTTTTTTTGGATTGCTTTTAATTTGAGCAAAATATTAATTATCATATTTATAATTTTATTTCATTCAAAATGTGAAAACTTAATGTTAAACAAACAAACAAATTTTATTTCATTCAATAAATTATTTAATTATTCTAAATGGTTATTTATTTGAATTTGACTTTTTGGATTTGATTAATAAATCGATTAAAGCATTATCAGATGAGTTTCTGATCCGCTTGTGTGCAGCAACTGGAGGAGAAGAGCGAGGATGAGGAGGATAAAGAGTGTCTGAAGCAGGCCATTACAGCCCTCCTGAACCTGCAGAGCAGCATGGAGAGAATCTGCTCCAAGAGCCTCGCCAAGAGACGCCTCAGGTACACACACACACACACATGTTGGGTTTATATGTTTTATGGGGACATTCCATAGGTGTAATGGTGTTTCTACTGTACAGACTGTATGTGCTATAGTCCTACACTGAC
>JAUMHQ010000066.1:19035346-19047705 GCA_032361165.1 Enteromius paludinosus
AGGTCAAAATTTACTGGTATTCCTATCTTTGTGGGGACAATTGGTCCCCATAAGGTGATAAATACCAGGTGCACACTTACACACACACACACACACACACACACACTCACAGAGGTGTTTGTGCAGCTCATCTCTGCCCTAGATAGATCACAGTCTGTGGTTTTCCAGCGTGAGCAGCTTTCTCTCTCTTCACGGGAAGATGAAACGGCTGCTGTGTAAACAGGCTGAGAAGCACCTGCTGCTCCAGAGACTGAAGAACCCCAGAGATCCCAGCAGCGCTCTGCTCTCCAGACGTCTGCTTCAGGAGGGTTCTGGGATGGGCCGTGGGGTGTCCTTCTGAGGCCACTTAAAGAAACCGCAGACATCAGGAGCCGAGCAGACAGAAGAGAAAACCCTAGAGAAGAGAAGATTCTAGAGAAGACCCGACAGGAAAACAACTGATGACGGAGACATTGTGAGAGCTGTCAGGAAAGACCCTCAAACAACTGCAGCAGGAGTGAAGGATGATCACGAGGACAGACGCTACACCAGAAGATACTCATCAGCAAACGCCAAAGGAAGGCCGGGCTCGAATGTGCCTCAACAATCCCGGGACCAAGATAAACCTTTACCAAAGAGGTGGTGATGTCACGCTTGATGCAGTCACTGAAAACAACTAAATATGACGTCTTATTCACTTTAATTCTTTCTGCTCTGATAGAAAAATGAGTGGGTTTAAACTAAAAGGTGCTATCTTCTAAGGTGCATCAGATCCAGGTGTAAATACCTGGAATTAAAAGCTGGTCTGATATTCATCTTCTGATGTCAAACCCAAATGATTTCAGTCCACAGCAGAAATAAAGGAACTGGACTCACTGTCCCAAGGCTTCTGGAGGAGAGTGTCCCCATCCATCTTTCTAACTCTCGATCCTCTGACACACTCAGTCCGTCAGGCTGTGTTAGTGTGATCCTGTCTTTAGTTTCTCTCTGTATTCTCGGATAGAGTCAAATTCCACATGATTTCACTTCCTCATTCCTCACACACTATTTCAGTTTTCTCCAGCTCAACTTCCCGCTAAAACACCCAGATTTTACCGTTTTTTACAGAGGCTAGGACACATTTCTCAATACTTAGGTCACTTTTGCAAAACTCTTCACACAATTCTCCTAACAGACTTTCAGCTCGGCAAAGCAGTTCAGTTCACATTCAGAATACACTACAACTACTAAAACACTTTGTTCAGGTCTCAGATAAACTCATTCTTCCAGAACACTAGCAAAGGTTGACAGACGACAAACACACTCTGTCACCCACAAAACAATGAGCTAAAAACACTAACAACATGCAGCATTACACAGTGTTTTCTTGTGTAAAACAATAACACATCTCTGTTTATAACTGCTATATATGTTACTAGAATGAATCAGAGATGATGCAGAATTCCTCAATATTTCATGTTGTTTATTAATTTTTTTTGTAATTCCAAAATACAAGAATTTGTATACACACCATACACTGATACAGATACAATAGTAATGCTGGTCTACTCGGTCTCCTCCCTTTGGCCACAGGTTCTTATCCACATCACATCTTATGTCATCTAGGGCAATACACCTAGGAAAGAATCTTCTGGCATGCCTGATCCATCCCTGGCAATCTTCTGCTGATATGTCCAGGCATCCAGCCTTCATTGCATCCAGGAGGGACATTTAATCATGTGGATGATGGTCGTAAACCTTCCACCGCCATGGGGTTGAGGAATGGAGAGTAAGGTGGGAGGAAAAGTGTCCCATACGATTATAAATGTTGGCTGATTCCTTGTCTCCGCATCCCTTTCCTCACCTAGCACAACCCTTCCATAGAGATCATGCAGGAACGCAAGGAGCCGTTCAGTGTTGTATGGCCCAATTAGTGGTCTGTGTAACAGCAGCAAGGCACCCCTCTGGCCCGGGACATTCACTGTGGCTCTCTTCTCTTTCTCTTCTCAAATTCCTCCTTCGTCGCCGTGTTTTGGCCAAGTTGAAACCTGCCTCATCCACAAAGATGAAAATGTGGTGTGTTTGCCTGCCTTCAATCTTCATGACTCTCTAAAATAAATCCACAAGGCAGCATAAGCTGTTACAGTAGTACTTTTGTAAAAATTGTCTTTGTCTCAGCCTCCCCGGGAAAGTCTATGCCAGGGTACTGGAGAGGAGAATTCGCCCGATAGTCGAACCTTGGATCCAGGAGGAGCAATCCGGTTTGGGGACCACAGGATCTCATCTTTGCTTTCAGCAGATGATGTTGTCCTGTTGGCTTCTTCTTCAGCGGGCACTGGGGAGGTTTGCAGCTGAGTGTGAAGCGGCTGGGATGAGAATCAGCACCTCCAAATCTGAGGCCATGGTTCTCAGCAGGAAAAGGGTGGCTTGCCCACTTCAGGTTGGTGGGGAGTTCCTGCCCCAGGTGGAGGGGTTTAAGTATCTTGGGGTCTTGTTCACGAGTGAGGAAAGGATGGAGCGGGTGATCGACAGATGGATCGGTTGATGTACCGGTCTGTCGTGGTGTCCTACTCTCACCTATGGTCATGAGCTTTGGGTTATGACTGAAAGAACGAGATCCCGGATGCAGGCAGCCGAAATGAGCTGCTTAGACTGCTGCCCCCGCGACCCGGCCCGGGATAAGCGAAAGATGTATGTATGTCTTTGTGTGTGTTTGGTTTTGATCAAAATTCTGTATTTTATTGTGCTTGAGATGTTCAGAGTTCCTCTCAGAAGGCACAGTTTTTTCAGGACTTTTTTATGCTTACACTGTGAATATTTGCGAATGTAACGTCGTCTGCCAAGACTCTGTGTCTAATATCAGTGAGTTTTATCCCATTGTTTCTGATGACCATATCAACAAGGGCAGTTTCCTGTCCATCAGTGAAAATCCTTCCTCTCCCACATGTGTGAGGTAACCGTTGAGTCCTAAGCAGAAATGCAAAAACAATTACACAAAAGTTTATTTACTTCTGAAATGTGCAACTGAGTCAAATGCCCGTGCAGAAAACAAGTTACCTGTTGGTTTGCTGGAAAACTCGAACAATAGATGCCACTGTAAAGATTCGGCTTCACTCTCTGACCAGCCTCTCTCATTGAGAGACCATGTACTGTACAAATGTGCTGTACGTACAAGGATTTTTTGGCAGTTGTTGTGTCTGAGTGAGAAAAGAATTCATGAAATTTGAGAGGTGTAGTCATTGAATGCATTTTGTGCCAAAACAATGATAATTGATCCTCAGTTTAGCCCACATAGACTTCTGTTGTGCTCACTGTGTGAAGAGTTCTGCAAAAGTGACATAAGTATTGAGAAATGTGTCCTAACTGTAATAAAGACAGCAATAGTTTTTTTTCCCTTCAGTGAAGCATAATTTATATTTTACATACTGAACTTAATTCCTTTGTAAAGGACACTGTTATTTGTATGAACAGCGCTTCAAAGTAACACTCGCACAAAGAAGTTTAAAATGATTATTATAATTATCTTTAATGTTACACTGTACTTTACGCATGCACCGCTCTCAGCCAGTCAACGCCGCCGCCCGGCCTTCACTAGCACGCCGCAGCCAATCAAAACGCGGCGTGACGTCAGAGCCGCAGTGAGCGAGGGGCTAGGGCGTGAGCGCGCAGAGCTGTTGCCGGATGAGAGATCAGAGCAGCACATGAGCGCGCCTGAGTGCGTGTGCGCTCCTTTCAAATCGTCTTCATCATCCTCCGATTATCGATCGATTGACTGATAGACAGATACATCATGTCCGCGTTGGAGGAGTACGAACGCGCGCCCAAGCGCCTGAAGGTGTCCGCCGAGGATGAGGAAGAGCTGGAGGAAGGCGAGGAGTCAGACTCAGCATCCGCGGGGCTCATGGGTGACGATGAGGAGGATGAAGGGCAGAGCAGAGCGCGCTGGAGCTCCGCGGACAGGAAGGTCAGAGACGCATCACTGCCGATCCCGGAGCACTGCCCGCGCATCTTCACACACATACAGCAGACATATTCATATTCATACTCATATTCATATTCATATTCATAGCGCTGCCTGCGCTGACATCACGCGCGCTTAGTGCATGAAGCCAAAACACTGCAAAGAGAAAAAGAGCAATCAAGAGAGGGAGCCAGAAACAGGAACACTGGCGTCATGTATGTGTGACCTCATGTTTGGGGAAATTAACAAAATAATTCATCTTCCCACTGATGTCTGGACAATATTATAGAAAATCTGGAATCTGAGGGAGAAAAAAAATCCTCTTTAAAGTTATGCAAGTGAAGTTCTTAGCCATGCATATTACCTTTAAAAACACACGTTCAGATATATTTACAGTAAGAAATATCTTCCATTTTTTCTATTCAATTAAAATTTGTTTGTATTTCACGAAACATATCATTGCAATACAGCTTTACACCAAAGTAATGTTTTACAGTATATGTACAGTAGTAGTAGCTTCGTTGCACGTAACCTTAAAATCCTAATGATTTTGACTATTTCTACAGATAGAGCGGTGCTCTTATGACTGCTTCTGTGCTCCAGAGACACATAGATATATGTTTATATATTCATATTCACTGCGCTGGACTCATGTCTAATGCGTGCCGAGACACTGCAAAGATTCAGAGTAAAGAGATATGAGGAGAGGGAGCCAGAAAGATGAGAAACATTTAGCACAAATCACCCTGGTCCTGCGCCATGTGTGCCAACACCGCGTCCTCGTGTTCGAGCCCTTTCCTTTATTCAGTGCTGATGTCCAGTAAACCCCATTAAATATATCATAACTGATAATAAATGATTAAATATCTCATAACTGACTTATAAATTGAGCGTAGTAAAGTGTAGTAAGCTCTTTTTTGCAGTGAAATAGCATACAACATAATCACTTTGTTTCTCAAATTAGATTCAGGATAACAGTGTTGTATAATTTGCAATTGACCTGTTTTAACGTATTAGTGCATGTGTAGCAGTAAAATACATATATAAAAGCTTAAAGCATGAGTTTATCTTTTAGAATGAACCCCTGTCAACTCATCAGTACGTGCAGAAATCATACAAACCATGAATTGCGTTTTGAATAAATTGAATAAATGCAACGAAGGCTATTTCGTCCTTCCCACTGACGCGCATAAACATTAATAGTTAGTAATAATCGAGCGTAATAAACGTAGTAATAATTGTAGTAATAAACTGAGTGTTTAGTACTGTGCTATATGTCAGAGTACCATGGCTTTATTGATAGTTTCCTAATTAGGCAGCATTAGATGAGAGCGTCTAACACAGGTTTGACCGCTTCTAATTCTGCAGCGTGACCTCATGCTGTGTACCAGCACCGTGTGGTGAACATACAAGCTTTATTTGTGGAATCCAAAAACATCGACACGGTTCCTGTTTATGATCTTTATGGTTTTCATTTTCTATAATTCTTTTCTTATCTTGGCATGCTGTGAATATGAATCGGGCAGAAATAAAAATGTCCATCGAAATACAAATGAAACAAAGTCGTGCATCTGAAATATCGGGTATGATCATGATATTCACGTTGCATCTTACCTCATCTCTGAACATGTCAGTCGATGCATGGAAACGGACGTTACTCGTTTGGAAAAAGCGAAATGCATCTCTTTATTAGCAACTTGAAGAAGTAACTTGTAATCGTTGCTTGTAATGCATTACTGGAATACTACAATCGATCACTAAAGGAGGACATTTAAACACGCTCGAGCTAGTAACTTTCAAGTATAATTTATTTATATAGCAATTTTCAAAAAAACATGCATCATTTCAGAGCAGCTTTATCAGAGCTGGACACAGAATCACGCAGCTGAGCTGCTGTGTATAGTGAGATGGACTGACCACACACACACACACACACACACGAGTGAGTAAACACCACCAATCTGAAGTGCAACTCTGAGCCGATCCCATGATGCATCTGTGCTTCATCTGATCGACCCGGTCACTCTATGGCTGGTCGTCCAGCTCGGCTCCTCTTCTGCTGCTGATGTTGTGTCACTAGTGGTCAGATGGACAGGCTGATGTGAGCGGTGTGTGTTCACAGAGGACGTGCTTTGGTTTTCTCAGGTCTTGGGGTCAGATGTGTGAGCTCACGCGGAGTGCTCGTTCATGGCCTAATTCTAATCGTTTATTTATATGCACCAGTATTTGATGAAACAGTAATGTACGTTTTTCTAAAACATTTCAAATATATGAAAAATACCACCACTGTAAACAGCAGTCACAATGTTGGCCTGATTTTTAATGAATTAATTTGCATAGAAAATAACAGCGTTTGCTCATCGGTGTGAAATCAATTGAATAGAGCGTGTTTCTGAATCAGCTGTGCATGAGGAAAGTGTATAGTCAAAATATTCAAAACTAAGAATCAGAATTTTCATTCATTCATTTACAGACAAGATCTGAAGTAAGCATGAAATCATAATTGAGCCCTATTATTTGAACAGAGCTGTGTATAATTTTAATCTACTCATTTGCATATTAGATCATTGCACACTCAACATTTAAAGTAAGCGTGAGTTTATAATTATATACTTGACCTATTTGGACTTACAAGTTACAAGTGTTCCTGGTTTTACATGTGAATATCATAGTACATGGGAAAAAATCATACAAAGCATGTGTTTTAAAATAAATGAAATAAATAAACTCATAGAAGACTTACATTTCCTGTTTTTTTTCCTGTTTTTTTTTTAGATGCATAAACAGGAACCTGATTTTTACTAAAACGTCTCTAATATTTATGCAGCAGCAGATCTGTGAACAGCAGTGCAAACGAGTCAGGGTTTCATCAGAACGGTAACAAGTCAAGAGAATCAGTTTATTTCACATGCTTAATCTGACCTCGTTTCATGTGCGATCTGGAGAAACAGCGCAGCTATTATTCATTATTTGGTTTATTGACACGCTCGCTGATGAAACTGTGTGTGAGTGAGTGTGTTCACAGCCCAGATGCTCAGAATAACACAGACATAATGGCTTCGCTCTTTAGCCTGGAGCGAGGCGCTCAGCTCTGAGGAAGCGTTCTTCTTGAACAGCCCTGATCATTTGAATACTAAGTGGCTTTTATTGGCTGCTGTAACTGTCTGATCTGAGCGTTGATTGCTCATGTACCTCCAGCAGACCTGAGCCGCGTCTGATATTGTTTCCCGTGGGCTTTATTGATATCTGCAGGCGCTCGGGGGAATCGCTGCCATCAGCGCCGTCACCTTTTACTGCCAGAGATATGCCGGGCACCACAATGAAATCAAACGGGCTCGGGTGGGCGGCGGCTCGTGGGTGAGAAAGATACCAGGTTCTTCTGGAAGCAGTTTGCATCCATAATCTGCCCTCTTTTAATGCGTATGCAAACGGTCTGTCTGCCGGAGCGTCTCGTGTGGGCGGCGGCGTCTCTCGAGTCGTCTGGGATCTCAGCGGGATGATGGGAGAAACAGGGTCACCTGACTCGACTGATAAATGAGTGACTGTGTGTGTGTGGTATCGACCTGCTGCGGATGAATTATGGGCTTTGAAGAATGACATAACATTCGCTGCTTTACACAAAAAATATTGTGACCCTGTCTGTGAGGTCAGTTTTCTTGTATAAATATCAACAAGTTCTGAAATTACTTAAAATGACTTAAGATATTGTTTTTTTTTCCAAAAATATCCATATTTTGTTAGGTTTTGCTTAAAACAAACAAAAATATCTGCCAATGTGGTTAGAAAGATGCCTTTGAATTTATATTGTTTTCATATATTTTTGTTTGTTTTAAGAAAAAACTAACAAAATATGGATATCTTGTCTTTAGATAATAAACATATAGGCCCGGTTTCATAGACAGGGCTTATCTTAAGCGAGGATTCATCCACAGCTCAATCAGGACATTGAAGTCATTTTTTATAAACATGCCTTACTGGTGTGTATGTTAAGACATGTTTACGATCAGTCAGTGTGAGTTTCTTTCAGTTGAAACAGCTCAGAATTTATATTTAGTCTAGGTCTAGGCTTAAGCCATGTCTCTCATATCTTAAGTTATTTTACTTGTCAAGTAAATGCATTTTAACTGTAAATATCTATCTAGAAAAGGAGATAAAGTACTAAGGAAGAAAATAGTTTTTTAGTTGAAGGCAAGATGCTAGAGGCAGAACCATTCAGGACTGCGTTTCCTAAACCATGGTAAGCCTATGTAGCTGCATTGGTTTCGATGGATGTGCGATGTACTCAAGCTTTCGAATAGTGGTCGACCGATCAGGGTTTTTTGAAGGCTGATGCTGATATCTTGGAAAGCAGGATATTAGGCTGATTTAACTTTATTTATTGTAATAAAAAGCAGCATAATATGAAATCCGGAATTTAAAGTTTGTCCGCTCATCTTTAGTATTGCTAAACTAAGCTAAAAAGTTGATTTAGTTTTGTTTTATTTTAAATGTTCATTAGTCATTCACAGATTTTCTTTCATGACATAAATGTGTTTTTGCTGATGGCAAACGAGAATGTATTATATATTGTATTACTAATAATATTACAGCAAATAATGTTTCATTGCTTTGTTTAGCTGTTCTATCTGAATATAGACTTCTGTGGTTCAGAGAGAACTGAGCGATGGCGGTGAACAAGAGAGAGAATGTGAGCACTGTGTGCTTTCTCAAACATATTTATTTATCAGCCAAATATTGGTTGATATATAGGCCTTGGCAGTGTTTAAAAACATCCAGAATACACATTAAATGGTTTAGTGTTTACACCGCGTGAATCTGAGTCTATAGATTCCAGCGTCAGTGGATATCCTTGAAAGTTTTCTCCTGCACTTCAGCAGCGCTCACATACACCAAACCTTACAGGTTTATTCCTGTCTATATTCTGAAGGTTTTTACTGTGGGGTTTTGTTGATAGATCGCTCACACTGATTTACACAACATTTAGTCCTAAAAAATGGGAAAAATGTCTTTTTTTATTATTATATATAATTACAGAGTGATAAAAAGAGAAATCCAAAATCCCTTCAGTAAAAACCTTCAGAATGTATAGAGGAATTCAACTGTAAATTTTGGTGTGTGTAAGTTCTGCTGAAGTTGAGAAAAAACTCATTAAGAATATAGTTTGGGATATGTAATGATGTCTCCTGCGCTCACATACACCAAACTTTACAGGTTTTGACTGAAGGGTTTGTTCAGATTTCATTCACATGGAGGTATACGACACCTTATTGGTAAAACATGGTGAAAATGTGTTGTTTTATGTCTGTTGACAGTATTTTCTGATTTATGGACTGATAAAAAGAGAAATTTAAAATCCCCTCAGTAAAAACCCTGAAGTCTACAAAATCAAGCAATTTATCAGATTTATCTTCCGGAAGTTTATGCAAATTATAGCATATTTAAGCTTGGCTTTCAAGAGAACTTGCATTAACAGTGTCCGCTGGTGAGAGTACGTGTTTCTCATCTTAAAAGGTTCATTCACTGAAAACAAAACCTGGATCTTCACTGATGCACCTTCATCTTTCCTTATATCTGAGCAGCATTAGTCTTTTGTACAGAAGACAGAAGTTCTCTCCTCAGAGATCGGCGTGTTCTTTTATATTCAGCAGAAGAAAGGAAGTCCTACAGGTTCGGAGCGAGTAAACGATGACAGCACATTCATTTCTGGGTGAATTACTCCTTTAATTGGTGCTGAAAGCACTCCTGAAATCTTTGAACATTGACGTTCTCATTAATACATCTTTTATACAGTGTCTGAGGGGATTCAGACATGAGTTCGTCTCAGGAATGACTGTAAAGCAAGCAAAAAGCACGTCGATTGAATGGTTTGCTCAGTAGTAGCGAGCTCATTGAGTTCTGCTGTTGGTTACACAATGTTGTGGTGTGTAGTTCTCTTTGGATGACATTGCATGTAATTTCCTGTTCGTTCTGCTGCTCTGTCGTTGTTTCTGTCATTGGTTTGCAGAGGAAACATGCTGCTATCAGTGCATCAGCAGCACGCGGTGCTTTAGGGTGTGAACACTCCCTTAAAGTTAATGTATGCTTATTTAAATATATGTACTACCCAATGATAGGCTGTTCTACAGACTACAACTTTAAATTGTCAAGACAGTTATATTAGGGATGCATAATCATCGCAATTACATTTATGAGTGCCACAATCGCTCAAAAAGGCAATAATCGTCCACTTATAATATTTATGCTTAAGATGTGTTTTTTCTTTCTACAGGATATCTTAAGGGGTTTCCATTGTTTTGATTATAGTTGTAGTTTAACATTATAATATTATTATATATTTTTTTAATTTAAAGAAGAAACTCAATCCAATTAATAGTTGACATTTGAGTCTTAGTACTATAGAAAGTTTTCAGCTGTTTATTTTCAAATAAAAATGAAGTTGCTTTAAACAACGGTGTAAACATCATTCAGTGTAAACTGTGTTAATCTTAATGAATAATCGCAATCACAATTTCAAGTAAATAATCAACAATCATGCAGCCCTATATATGTTCTTTTATATATTTTTATAATAATAAAACAAATTCACTATATATATACAATGTACAGTTGATTTTCATGATGACTACATGGTTTTCTAAATCGTCTGATGATGGTTGTTTTCACGCTGTACGACTGTCCGGGCAGCGTTGCTGTTGTAATGCTGGGTTCGTGACTGGAGGTTATACACTAGTCGGAAGAATCACTGGCCATCTGTCTGCCCCGCAAACTATGTTTCTCAACCAAACACGTGTGAGAAGTGATGTAATGCAAGATCATGCTAATATTGTGCTCTGTAGGACCTCCCCGAACACAGATGACCTCGTTGTTAATAACATACTTCTGCTGGGAAATATTAGGTGAATTTTAAGTACATATTTTATGTAAATATTTTGAAACCAATGTTTTGTGTGTTTCATAACAAACTTGTTTCTTATTCAAAAACCCTCGAAGTGATTAAAAAAAGAAAAATGCAATAAATCTTTGGCTAAAAGCCTCTTATATGCTGAATTTATTTTTATCTTCACGCACCTGTTCTGTAGCTATATTCTCATTTCTAATGCAAAAATGTACTGATATTGCCATGTTGTTTGTACATGGATAATTGCTTAATAATGATACATTTTGGTACATGCTTTTATTGAAAGATGCTTATAAATGATGACAATAGAAACGATCAAAATCAACAAAAGAGCAGTGTGCTACACGTCTCAGTTACACGTCTCAACACGGTACATGTATCAAGAGTTTTTCAAATTAAATGAGGAATCAATAGAAAACAGAGACTAGAAATAGAAAAAGTAGAGCAAGCTAGTGTTGTTTTTGGTTATGTAATGTATACACACACACAGTATATATATATATATATATATATATAGAGAGAGAGAGAGAGAGAGAGGGGTAGATTTAGCTGTGTTTATTATGATTTTATGTGAATTGAAGCTGGATTGTTTGATTTGACAGACCTTGCTGTGAAACGCTCACAATCAGTGAGGGTGTCTGTAGACGTGTGACTGTATGAGAGCAGATCTGTCACTGATGAGACTGATGTGTGCTCAGCTCTTCTGTTACACACTCGGCCAGAGCTCATAGAGCGAGTGAAGATCAGATGTGTGTCGGTCATCATACTGAGTCTGCTGAGGAGCCACGAGTGAGCAGACGCTAAAGACACTGCGCTCATGCACACCATTCAGAGCTCATCACACACACACACACACACACGATTCCATGTGTTCTGGGGTCTCTCCATAGGTGTAATGGTGTTTCTACTGTACAGACTGTGTGTGGTATTGTCCTACACTGACCCTACACCTAAACCTACCCCTTACAGGAAACACAACACACTTTTACATTCTCAAATAAACACCATTTAGTATGTTTTCTAAGCCTTTTGTTTTACAGGGAGACAGGAAGTGTCCTCATAAACCATGTTTATTTTGTAGTAGCCATGTCATCATACACACTTGTGTCCTCACACACACTCTGCATGAGGTTTAACACTTGATTTAATCTTAACAATAAATGTATTGAATTATTTTTAAACTGTGTGATAACAGGCAAAGCTGCTCATCACGAGTTCATCAGAAAATACAGAAGCGATGTCTGTGACACTTCAGCTAGAAGACAAAGAAAGAAAGAAAGATATAATATTTTAATATTAAAAAACCGAAAAAGTAGACTTGCTGCATTACTTCCTCACTGCAGTGTGTGTGTGTGTGTGTGTGCACCTGTAATTTATCACGTTATAGGGACCAGTTGTCTCCACAAAGATAGGAATAGCAGTAAATGTTCAGCTTGTTAGGTCTCCATGAGGAAACAAGCTTAGAAAACATACTAAACAGTGTTTATTTGAGAATGTAAAAGTGTGTTGTGTTTCCTGTAAGGGGTAGGTTTAGGTGTAGGG
>JAUMHQ010000069.1:10676-26739 GCA_032361165.1 Enteromius paludinosus
TGTCCATGTACTGAACTGTTATTATTCAACCATGCCAAGGTCAATTCAGTTTTCCATTCTATGGCACCTTTAAGTTAGAGAAATGAAGTCCAAGCGCCACCTACAGGCTGGAACAGTGAAATACAGAGAAATAAAGGTGCTTTTCAACTTTAAATTCATCAAAGCATCCTAAAAAATAAAATGTATGATGGTTTCCACATCAAATATTCAGCAGCACAACTGTTTTCAACAGTGATAATAATCAGAAAATGCTTCTTGAGTATCAAAATAAGCATATTAGTATGCTTTCTAAAGGATATCATGATACTGTGACTGAAGACTGGAGTCATGATGCTGAAAATTCAGCTTTGATCACAGCCAAAAAATGTAATACAGCCTCGGTGAGCAGAAGAGTCTTCATTCGAAAACATTAAACTCACACCAAACTTTTAGAAATACATTTTAGCCAATAGCATCATGATGACATGATTCAACTAATCATTTTATTTCAGAATTATGTGAAGCATAAAATAAACAAATGGTAAAGAAATATATTATTTAGCATGAACATTTACATGACATTTACCAATTTTAGGGATCAAACAGAGCAAGAAAAGGCTACACAGGAACTTCAAATAATTTATTGGTTTCTAATAGGCTGCATTTCAGACTAGTGCAAATTCATGCAAGCAGAGGGGAAATTCAAAAGGACCGGCCTCATCTGCATATTATCCACATTTGAACCAATTACCCATTTCCGCTACTGGATGTAGTGATTGTAGTCACAGAGGCCCTACAATGTCTCTTTCTGTTCAGTGTAAATACTGCAACAATGTGTCAATGCTACGTGGTTTATTTCAAATCCAGGCTCTTTCTAATCAAACATGATTGAAGCTTGACTTAGCAACCATAAAAAAAAGACATAAAAATGGCAAGAGCAGAAAAGTGCTACTTAAACCGATGATTTAAGGTCATTTCTATCAGTTATCTCAAGCTGAGTCATACCGGCGGTATGAAAACACTACTGTAACCCCAAGTGCTCAGACCTCTATTCATCTGGCAGACGCATCGATTTGAACAGCTATGGAGCCATTGACCATCCTAGGATATCGTTTTTCACTTCGATCACATTTTAGAGCAACTCGGATAAATCTTATGCCTCGTGCTCAAGAAATCAACCTCAGTACGGAGCCGTATGCAGTGGTCAATGGTCAATAAAAGGTCATTGCCATCCAAAGTCCATGCCTGCCATTTGGTAGAACTTGAGGTTGTGAGGCTGGTAGAATTCCCTCAGTTTCTGAATGACCTCCGGGTGGATTTTAGGATGCGTTCGGCCTTTGGTTTTGCCCAGACAGTGGGGTTTGCTACTCCCTTCTGGCTTTTTGAGGCAAGGGAAGCCCTTGGTCTTGTTGAAGTAGAAGTGTTTATCTGTGATGATCCTCTGCAGGCCGAGGAAGTCCTGCACTCGGCCCAGCTCGCCCGCCGGGTCGCTTATCAGCCTCTCGCCGTGGACAAAATGGATCTGCGAGAGTGGAAAGTAGGCCAGCCATCGCTCCAGGTGTCTGGCGTACAGGCCGATGTACAGCGGGCTCCAGAGAGAGTCTATCTGTCCCGTGGAGCGGTTCTTGAATGTCAGGCTCTCGAAGCTGGGGATGTCGGGCGTCTTGGAGATGATCTGGGTGTAGTCTGAGATGGCGCGGGTGATGGGGTCCCGGACCACCACGATCAGCTTGATGTTGCGTGACATGGCGTGGATGCGGCCCGGCGTCTCTGGAGAGACAAAGTATCTGGGTGTTTTCTCCATTACGATTTGACCATTGAGGGCTTTGGGCATCATGCTCCTGGAAAATAAGAAGAGCAGGGATACTTGGTCAGGCCTACTTCTCCAACAGAAATTCTGCCTCGTTTTGAGTAACCTGCGCAGTACGTCAGAAGTACATTTATATTAAAGATGCATTCTCTGGAAATGCCTTTTTATTCTGTTTTTAAATGTTTTATTTTTTTACTGAGAAAATGGCATTTGTTAAGAATATATATATATTTTTTAATGTCAAATAAGGTTAACATAACTACAACTTGAAGTGAGATCAAATATTGCTACCTTTTATAATTGCTCATGGGTTCTTTTCATACAATGAGGAAGAAATCTATATTATCCGTAGTGCATTGTGTACTATTCAATACACGCTGAAGCATTTCTTATATAACATTTATTATTGTGTAAAAAAAAATGCTACATGAAGAACATAATCAATCCCTAACGTAAAAGCAATTAAAAGTACAGCCTAAAAAATTTCCTAGCTGAATACATTTGAGAAAAAAAATGAGAATTCAATTTGAAACAGTCCCTTCAGATTTCTAAATAGCAAGATTTTACATCATTGATACTAAAACAGCACTGCTGCTTACTTTTTGCACCTTCGAGCTGTAATCGGATTACCAATGAAGAAGAGTTAGGAAAGTCATCAAGTAAAGTAGACTTGCTTTAGAAACTTACTTTTCCTTCCCTACCACCATCAATCTTCCGTTTCCACAGATCTGTTTTACTTAAGAGCTGGATCGCGACTGCCAGCCCGGTATTGATCATCTAAATCACATCACGCCCCCAGCGGCGGCAGAAGAGGCTCTGCGGCCCGGAGCACATGACCTAATGAGGTGACACGGAGCAGATCAGCCCGGGCCACACGCTCCACTGTGCCTCTTATTGGCTGTAAATGAGAAGTCAGCCAGCTCTGAATGTGCATCAGTAATGCTGCTTATCGTGCAGATGTGCAGCCGGCATCAATCACGGCGGGTTACCAACATACACGAGAAAACAAATGGAATGTGCGCATGTCTTTCTTAGCGTGGGCAGATGGGACTCATTTGTTTTAAGTGGCTCACAGGCGCTTCGGCTTTAATGGTCCACCTGCACCCCACCTGCCTTTACGCCACCACAACTAATGTGTGTTTATACAGGGACTGCAAGAACAAATCTGTCAAGCTCTGAGAAGTCAAATAGACGTGAGCTGGTTCTAACAACAAGAACTGAGAGTCAAATGCCAGAACGAAGCAGTTTACAAAGTAAAGGGTCCTCAGATTAAACAAATGACTTCTGTGGTAATAAAGCTTACCTGTTCTCATGGCATAAACGTACCTGGGTGCACTTTTTAGTCAGACATGCGTACCAATAAGTACACATCACTGCAGTTTCCAGAAGAACTAAACACTAGAGGCAGTAAAACTCTGATTCCTTTTATTCCTTTTCACATTCATTTACAGAGTTTCAACAAAACACTTCAAATCTGTGGAAAAGGAAGCTGAAATGACACGGTTGCATCAACAAATGTGTTTTCATATCAGTTTTGTATTTGTTAACATGGGTAGGTTTAGGGCTGCATTTGCATTTGGTGTATTTCCGACATGATTTTTGGCAACAGTCCTGGATATTTTAATTCTGAACCGCTGCGATACATACCTTTATCAGCATAATCAATATGCCAGGGGTCACGTATTGAACCTGTGTTTTAGCGTCGCTCAGTGGACATTTCTCTTTGAAATTGCGGCAAGTTGCACAAAAAGTGCACAGAGGTACATATTTTTATATGACCAGGTTGAATAAAAACCAGTACATATGAGGATTCCAATTCTGTTATCAGAAGATAAAAACACAACTGGCGAAGCTAATTTGGATTCTTCTAAAACTGAATGAGGAATAAAAGCCAGATCTTTCAGAACTCAAAACCCAAAAAAAAATCATTCTAAACTTCTGTTCCGATGTCGAACAATGCATGAGTGCAAGACATTTACATGTCAGTGATGCCTGTTAATGGATCAGAAACTTAGTAGTATAAGTGCTGTTGAAAAACAAAATCATAAGCTTTCCCCTTAAATAAGCTCGCTACTTTCCCTTCCATATCGGTGTGTTCACACGGGGCATCAACGCTTGACGGAAGGCGTGGCTGAAGTTTGGCACTGACGCCATGGTCATAGCAGCGTCAGCCAATGAAATTAGACAGGAACTCCACAACAAAAACACGGATCCTCAGTTTGCTGCTCTTAAACAGAATGAACGTGATTGGCTGCTGCCTGGCTACTGTATTTGCATAGAGCGATCCTGATTGGCTGAGGCTTCCGTCGACGGTGCTTCACTGGCTTTGCTTGCAGCAGAAGTTGTTACGCATCCCTCCTCCACCCCTTTCTCCGGCTCGTTCCACGTCTTCCCATCGGGGGGCAGGTGGAGTTCGAGCCGGACGCCGAGCTCAGCCCTCGCTAGTGTTCAAACAACTAGGGCTTGGTGTGTGCCGACCTCCCGACTCGCCCCCTGGACAGCAAACACACTTTAAGTGTTTATCATAAGGAAGTGCGAACTCGTGAAATCAGTGTTAGTATTAGTAATTTTGGCAATTTTGACAAACTTTGATTGATGGCTCGACAAAGTCTTGAATAAAATGATGAGGGAAAAAGTAAAAGGTTTTAGGTTTAATAACATGATAAAAGTCCATCTCCCGCTGTCCTGTCATATCAAAACCGCCCCACATATTTGTTTAGAGCTGTTGTTGGCTTGTGCTTGATTTGTGCATTTTTCTCTCCTGACTCAGACTCAGAGGAAGTGTTATTATGACCTCAATTTCATAAAAATAAAAAAAATAGTTTCGTACAAACACGCAGATTTTGTATTTTCAAGATGTTAACTGATGGACTGGAGTGGTGTGGATTATTGTGATGCTTTCATCAGCTGCTTGGACTCTCATTCTGACGGCACCCATTGACTACAAGCATACATTGCTGAGCAAGTGATGCAATGCTACATTTCTCCAAATCTGATGCAGAAACAAACTCATCTACATCTTTGATGGCCTGACTTCATTTTCAGCAAATTGTTCTATTTCAGGGTCAACTCTAAAGCATAAAAATGATAATCATGAACATTTATAAAATGACAATACATCATTAGTTAGGTAAAATATGTGTTTCTATAACAAGGCTTTTATAAGCATTACAAGTAGACTAGTAATTGTGGAATTCCAAGCTATCAGATTTACTAACATAATCAAGGACGCCTTTTAAATGTATGAGGCTCAGTGGGTCAGACCCAGATTGCATTTGATCAAAGAGATGACAAAGACATACTGTCCATCATGCTGTTCAGATGGGTCACTGAGGACGGGCCATATGATGCCTCTGGTGTCCTCTGGCAGGAGACAGACTCACATCGCTGTGCCAGCCGTCCCTGCATGCAAGCTCCTATCGATACAACACCACGTCAGCCATGCCAATCCCAGACCTCCCTGCATTATCAATGACTTCATCTGAGAAAGCACTTAGCCTAAAGACTTCCCTGTTTACCTATGCCTATTATGGGGCCAGCAAGTCTATTAGATCCCACCATTAATTATTCACTTGCGTCAAGAGATGTGACCGCTTCGTACTTGCATGTGCTGCTGAGAGTTTGTCCTCCAGCTAATGCAAGGATTTCTGATGTCCACTGACCACTGAACATTACGGGTTACAGAGGAATGTGTTCGGTAACACTGAATATGGGTCAACGCTTATTTTTTGCACTCTGTTAACTTAGCAATACTATTTTATTATTTAATGTACGATAATAATTAAAAACTATAAACTGTAAAAAATACAATTCATATATACTTAAAAGCACCTCCACCGATGAGCGTGTCTCAGATTTTTGCAAGAAAAGTGTTTTATATCTTTGGGAGCATAAAGTGACAAATATCAGGGTGATATTGTACCTTAATAACATAAAAGACTGCAATTCTTTGAATGAAATCTTTTTAAGTAGGTGTCTTTCATTATTATGTTTTAGAGAAAAGCTGCTTCGCTGCATATTAGATATCTGAAAAACATTTTATTAGCAGGAAATGTTGTGTCAAATAAGTCTCATAAAATAAAATAAAATATAATTGGACTTTTAATAACATCTGTGATGTTCAGAATAACCCACCTGCAGTTTTATTGAGTCTTGAAAAAACATGACTTTTTAAAATTGCTATAAATGGAGTTACCTTTATTTGCAAATGAACTCTTTATATATTCTCATATTTTACTAGATTTCTACTTTTTTTGTGGACACTAGTGAATATTTGTCCACAATTCTTATTTGCTTTAAATAAATTGAGACTAACTAAGATACCGCTCCAAAGGAACATCAGTTTAATTCAGATTAGTCTGATGCAAACCAAATGCTTGAATTGGCTGTATGATTAGCTTAAGACTTTACATATACTGGACACATCTTACAGAATCCAACACAAAGCCAGGCCTGATTCAGAACAGGTAAGTCTTTGTTAGTTCGATGTTGACAGAACATGAAGATCAATCTAAGCAGTATGGATCGTCTGTAAGCGGCTTCATTGTTTGGCTCATTGCTCTGTGTTGTCCAATCCCAGCAGCCCACAGGAGCCGGTGGATAGGTCTCCCCTAATTGAGGCTGCATTTGGCCGGGCCTCTCTGAGGTATCCTGAATAAACCAAATGGTGCCGTGAGTATTGATCATGATGGGGGTATGGTAATGCGGGCCTCAGCTGCTTCGGGTGGCAGGTGGAGTTTGTAGATGGGCCACTCTGTGGCCTCATCAGCAGCTTGCTGTGCACAAACAGATGTGAGGCAATTACCCTGTCTTCTGTCCAGGCATCAACTGCAGCAATGGACATGATACAAATGTTTTCATTCCAATGAATCTGTTTAATGGGATGATGAAGCCTTCGGTTTTTCATTTTTAGAAATGCTGACTTACAAATAAACAGATTTAGCGCACCTGGGCGCACGTGGACAGTTGCCCTAATATAGTTTAAAAAACAGAAATGTCCCACACTGACATGGCTTAAATGTCTTTGTTTTACCATTTCGACAGAAAAAAAACAACAACTGCGCATTAGAATGATTTCTGAAGTGATGATGCTGAAAATTCAGATTTCATCACAGCAATAAATTACATTTCAAATGTGGTAATATTTCCCAATTTTGGATTCAAAATATTGATTTTACTGTATTTTTGATCAAACAAATGCAGCCTCGATGAGCAGAACATTGAAAAATATAGTGTTTATATATGAAATTGGTCAAATGTTCCTATACATAGTAAAACTGGTCAGAAATTTCTAGTAAGTTTCACTAACGATTATTAAGGAACGGCAGGTAACACACTAAATTCAACATGAAATTTTTAAGTAGACATAACAAAAATTGTATTTTCTCATAAATACCCATCCGTTACTCTTTGTTAACAGCTGGTATTTGATAAAATATTGAAATGCAAGACCTGTTTTGAACTGACTGAACCAATTTAATTTGCTAAAATGTGTTCAGTTCATGAAAAAATAAACATTTTAATGATATAGTTTTTTTTGTTATTAAATTCTGCAAATTAAAACGCAATATGAGCTTGCAGTAAGACAATGGGGATTAGGAAGTGTGTGTGTGTGTGTGTTTGGGCCCAACCATCCGTTTCTTTGCATATAGAGGCCATTAAAGAGCCAGTCAGTTGTAACTGTGCCTTGTCCACTTCCCAGAAACATCCATCATCGAGGGGCTCAGACGCCAGATCCCCATTCCCACTCCCCTGAGACACCTAATGAGAGCTGCATTACCATTGGACCATCTAGCCTTATGTTGATTCCATAAACTACAGTTTACTCACACCAATACAGACACCTAGCCAAGATAAACACAAACATTTCACACCGGACTCCCACGTTATACCATCAGGCATCTATTTCATGCAGCCATGCATACGATAACTCACAATCAGATCTGGATCTTGTAGTACGAATCATGTGTTTGTGCAGAAAGCACTTAGAAGTTGCAAAATCTCATCAAGCTCTTGTACTCCTCTATTAATATCACCGTCCTGTACAGCAGCAGTATTTTGATGAGTCTATGTCCTTGTGAAGTAGATGCACTGCTCATATAGGCAGTGCATTAATAATTAATGGCCTCCAAAAAGCTCCTCTCAGGACAAGCCTACGAAATGCTATAAAGGCATGTCTCATTTCTGCATTACAAAACAAACTCATTATGCCTTTTTGGCGTGTAAACATATGCACGTAAAAAAAAACCAAAAAAACCCTCTTGCCAAAATCAAGGTTTGGCTGCGAATACAAGGGTGTGAATTTTAATGGCCATTTTAATGACCGCTCCATGAATTGCAAATGAATTCCCATAATGTGATGACATCAGATGCAACATCAGATGCAAACCAAATTACAGCGCGTGACGCAGCAATATCATCACAGCGAAAACGCAGGAAACGAAGAGAAACACGCTGCTTATTTTACCGGACATTTTTTCCAGGAAATCGGTTTTGAGAGTTTCGGTTCGGCTCGCCTGTCCCTCTAGTACTTCTGAATCAATATATTGATGCTTTTCAGGCTTCAAAACCTGCAAATGTGTGTTTCAGAGCTCCCACGTGATGGCTAATGTTTAGATCTCAAATATTGTTCCAGACCTATTGAGGGTGACTTACAGCAAATAGATTTCTTTAAAGGAAAGTGGCAGTATTGGCATTTGAAACTTGAACTCGGGGTCTCAGCAGAATAAAACCTCTTGCTAATTGTAACTGAATCCAACCAGTTTAATTCTAGCGTGAAGGTCAAGCTTTGGCGCCAATCAATCGCAGAAACACTATAAGGACAAAACTCCATCTATCACCTCGGCCTTGTTCCAGATCTTATCCGCGCTTTTCTGCCATTTGTTTTCTGATCTGAATTGAGAATGCAAAACCAGCATCCCACCCCCCAAACCTACACCTACAGATTTAATCTGCGCTTGATAACAAGATTAATGACCGGTCCATTCCATTAGACCCGAATAAGTCAGCATGGACAGATTCCAGGATCTGCATTTGGCCGCTTATCTGTGGCTCCTCTGACCATATGAAGTCTCCGGCGGAGATCATTATGTTTGGTGGAAAATGTGACTCGGGTTAAAGATCAATTGACAGGTCTCACAATGATGTCAAGTGGCCCGTCATGCTGTGAGGTCCATCTGGTCCCGGGAAGATGACAATCTGCCTGCTCTCGGCTCGTTCCTCTGAGCAGAACACTGGGGAGTTATGTGCAGAACACAAAGGAATATCAAGCAATATGCTTCCAGGCAAACAACAAGCATGGAAGTGTTACAGAAGAGCCTTTAATGTGGCCGCCGACACGAAGCGAGCCGATTGCGAATTGACAAAACAATCAATCAGCCGCTTAAAAGGTAAGTAATTGAGTTTTGTCCACTCTCTGAACAGTTCAAAGGCAGCGTGACTAACCATAAAATTGAGAGCGAGACTTTATTGAGAATCCGGACCGAATCTCCAATGGGCTTGCTGATCAACCTGCCACTCTGTGTTCTAGACAAGCAAATAAATACATGATGATTGACACGATGCCTACACTCTCAGAAATAAAGGTACAAAAGCTGTCACTGGGGCGGTACCTATAACGTTCAAATATGTACACTTTAAGCACTAATATGTACCTTTAAGGTACCAAAATTGACTATTTAGGTACAAACATGTCCCTTTATTTCTGAGAGTGTAAGAGCCTATCCCTATTCCCTACCTGCCAAATTTGCCAGACACTTGAAGACATTTCAAGGCATATTTAAAATGCAGCAGTCGACACACAAGTGTTCTCCATATAAAGGAACATCTGGCAACAGCTTCAGAGATGATTAACACTGCCAACTATCCAGCCCTACTTCAGTGGATTGTGATAGCCAGATGGCATTATTTTTCTCACTCAAACCTTCACGAATATCATAATATGGCCTAGTGTTATACTGATACCACGCCTCATCAAATAAATTGCACTGAGGTCACGCAGTGGTGAAATTCTCACTTTCGGTAAGCTTGTTCAAATGTAACAGTGCCTGTCAACATATTGCATCATAATATAAAGCATTGTAGTAGTACACAAGCTGTTCTAAAGAATTTCTGCATGCATAACTGTCTGGGAAGGTAAATACACTGTAAATAAAATCTGTGACTTTGTATTGTATCCGTGGATAACAGTTGATGATTCAGAGGAACCGGTATGCAGTGTGGTTTAGTTTGCTCTTCCAGTCTTTGTTGTTCTTTTGTTGTTACTTTGACTAATTATTTTCTAATGCTTTATTGATTGATTGATTGAAAGTATTTCCCCATTCAATCATTTAAATTCGAAATGTTTCTGGGAAGCATTTTGCCTTTTCATTTTGATAGTAGAGCCCGACCGATATATCGGCAGGCCGATATAAGGGATTTTCCAAATTATCGGTATCGCATTTATAATGGCCGATAAATTATTATTTCAAAAATAAAATAAAAACGGACGAAACACCCTTACTGGTAACTTTGATTTGGTTGTTGTTGTGTTTTCGTTCAAAGGACTTTAAAGTGTCATATCTAAAGTTTCTATTTTAAACATTTTATTTATCAGAACTTTAATATATTTTGATGTTCCTCTGTTCTGTTGTGACATTAAAAGACACAAGTTTCTTTTTAAAATGCATGATCATATTATGTTAGTTAAACTCATAAATAACTACAAATAACTGTTTTAGGGAAATCTGTCAATGTTTTGTTGCGTGTTTCTGAAATAAAATAAAAACATAGCGGCCGATATATCGGCATATCGGATTTGAAAACCAACAAATATTTGTATCGGTATCGGCCTTCAAAATCCTTTATCGGTTGGGCTCTATTTCATAACAGGAACTAGCGTGGGAGGGGAGTAGGGTGGGTTGGTGGGGGTTGGATAAGGACTGAACTTGGGACTTTTTTTTTTTTTTTGGTACAATTTTGTAAGGAATGCGGTACACCATCCACAGTATCCACAGCCAATCACTAAACTTTACTTCTTTTCTCCGGGTAATGCAATGACACCCGGTAATTAGCAGCAGACCTTACAAAGATATCACCCAATGCAATAAAAAAATGTGGGCGCATATAATGATATAGCATGCTCTAATGTCAAAGAAGTCCGAATGCAGTGTTTAATTTGACTTTAAACTACAAGAACATGCTTTCTCAATATTACCTGTACCAGCCGAGTCCGCGCATGTAGTGCCTGTCAAAGAAGTGCGGTTCGGAGCCGAGCGCGCGGATGTCCGGATGAAGCCTCAGGAACTCCAGCAGCGCGCGCGTGCCTCCCTTCTTGACTCCGATGATGAGCGCGTCCGGGAGGCGTCGGCTCGCGGTCCAGTCCTTCCCTGAGCTGTTTCCATCCACGCTATCATCCGCCACATAATCAGGCGCCGTCAATATCTCTCTCAGCACAGTCTTATTATACCATCCCAGCGGTGAGTTCTGCGAACTGTCCACCAAGTCCGGCCCGCAGCATCCCAGCAGAAAGTAGAGGATCGAGACGCAGATGATGCTGAAGGAAAACATGATGACTAGTTTTTGCAGGAGTCTCCGGAGGTCCAGAGGCGCGTTGTTAAAAGTTGCCATCCCTTTGAGGACGCTCTGCAGACGGCCATTCTCTTCAGGACTTTATTCGCTTCACTTTGACCAGCTGGAAGCCAAACGCGCGAATGACAGCGGGCGCGTCCCGTTCCGAGCGCTTCGAGGAGCGGCATTCCTCAACAAAATCCGCTTTGTAGAGTGTCATCGTGTCAGAGGGAGATCGAGGGGACTCGTACTTCCATGCTTTGCGCGGACGGTAGAAACAGAGCTTGCAATATCCGTGCAGGAGAGCGAAGATGTGACTGTCCCGGGAGGATTCCTGAAGCCGCTCTCATTCATTCATGAAAGTGCGCGCGGCTCTTCAGCAGAGTTTGATTGGAGGGTGACGGCTGAAGGCGGGTTTAATGCTGCTCTACTCATACATCAGATGGGCATGGGGTGAAATATGGCATGCATTATTTTTCCATTATTTGGCCAGTGATGTGCAGTAATGTTTGCTCTGCTTATAATAACAGCAGGGTTGTTTATCTCAGAAAAAAACAATTCATAAACAGTATTCATTTATAACACATTGTTTTCAAGAAAATGTGACAATTTCAAGACCTGTGAACATGATTGAAGAAAATCAAAGGAAATATCAGAGCTATGGCAAAGTGCAGAACTTCACAATAAAAAATATCCAGTTGCTTGGACCAAAAAAAATGCCTTTCTTTGCCTTCCTTTGCATGCATGACTGCACAAAGGGCATTGTTTAATTTGTACATTTCCACAATTATAGTAAATGTTTTTGTTTGTTTTGTTCTGTTTCTCATATTTCTATTGAAAAACAGACATGGAATATAAAAATACAGTTATCCAGGTTAAGAAGTTTAGGCTAAGACAGATATAGCCTCATATTTTCAAATGCAAAATTGCAACACATATCAATCAGTAGAGCTAGAGGTGTGTTCTTCCAGGAGAATGTTACTAAACATCTCAATAATTGAAGAAATGAATGCTATAATATTCTGCCAGAATAGCTTAATCACCTCCCTTTATGTTTTTGGCATCTGAAACATGTATCTGGGATGTTTGGGTATTTAACTTTTCAGGGGTGATATAAGTATACATTATCCAGTTGTATTGGATTTGCTTAAATAGTATTTATTGACAAACCCTGGGCTTTAACACGTACGTACTCCATTCTAAATCTGACCGCTCATATTGCAAATCTATACCCCAAGCTTCAGAGATATGGTAAATTATTGCCACTTTTGAATGCACTGTCCTATTTCAATTTTCAGAGATGCGTTTTCCATAAGCGAGTACATTTTAACGATCAGCTACGACAATATTAAACTAGATTTTTATCATAAACCCTCAAAATAAGCTAAATAAATTAAACATTGTGCTTTTTATCCATTGCTGTCCAGTCCAATATGGAAGCCCGCTCGATCCATATCACTATTTTCTGTGCATACTGACTTAAATTTAGTTATCGTATGGCTTCAGAAGATAATATCTGGATTTGCATTCAAGGCTATCAAACATCAAAACCTTCACGTTTCTGGATGACTCCTCAGACCGCCAACAGAGCAGAGGCCTCTTTCTGTGACCCTCGACCAGATCCTCGTAATCTAACCATCCTTTGTAACCGTTTCAAGATGTCAGGAGGGTGTTCTTGATCTCTTAATTGGTTTGGCATGTAGTCCAGTGATCAGATCAGCGCAGTAAAGCTGGTGATCACATTACTTCACGCAGGCACATGAGGACAGTGTTTACGCTCTCCGTTAGAAAGCATCTGCAGAAACTTTATTACATATGGCTGTTATTTTTAGGACATTATCATTAATGTACAGGGACCAGACGACTGGGCAGATATAACTGTGATTTTGTTACCTGCAAAAGATGACTTCAGTAATGCTATATTAAATAAACGCTGAAAGTGTTTCATAGCTTTACAGTTCTGTTATTTATTGCATTACGCTTAATGATTCTTTTGCATCATGACAGCATCAGGGTAAGTGCATTACATGACCATTTTGTGGTGATTTGTCTGGTTCCTGTTGTGATTTATTTCTCCCATCTTCCAAGTGCAGATGTGACCGGGGTCAAAAGGTTAAACGTGCCCTCTTTTTAAAAGAGCCATATTAGAAGAGCCATTCTCCAAAATGTTGTTGTGTTTTTCTTCAAATCTATACTAATATAATAACACTTAATGATAATGTATGACATAGTATAAATATAATATAATACAACACAAATATAATAATCCCATTTGGTTTTAGGTGGCTTTCAACCACTTTTGTCTGTATAATCATCATATCTAAAGGAGATTGCATGATTGAAAACCCTAATTTTTCTATGCACATTTTTCAAAAATGCATTTAGATGTTAAGTCTTTATTTAAAGAGTCAATTTTTATTAATTAAATTTTTATTTCCATATTTATCTTTAAAATAAATTATACATTAAAATGATATAATTAGAAGATCTTTCAGAAGGTTAATTGCAATTAATCACATCCAATATAATTCTGTGTTTACATTATATATATGTCTGTGTACTGTGTATATCTATTATGTATATATACATACACACATCATATATTTCGACAATATTTATGCTTTTACATTTATATATATGTATATAATATTTTTCATCAATATATACACAGTGTACACAAATATGTAAACAAAAACTTTTATTATGGATGCAATTGTGATTAATCATTTGACAGCACTAATATATATATAATTATGATTTATATTAAAATGATGAATTATTTAATTTTATAAACATATTATAAAATGGACAAAAAGTAAAAGTAATGAAAAAAGTAGCACTCTTTAAATCACGGTTTATCACCTGAATGCATTGCTTAGCGGCATGGTAGTATATCTGGCTGGATTTACCTGTTTGTTTTATCAATTTAACTTGTTTTCAAGGATCAGAGAACAAGGTCGCTCTAGTCAGTCCAAGCAATTGCACGTCTTCTCTGTGCAGTCCAAGAACGGATTGCTGGATGATGAAGTAGCCATCTATAAAAATGTGACCCCTGGGTCAGGGCCAGTGAGCGGCAAGACTGATTTATTTCCTTCAGGCCAGAAAACACTGTTTTCATGAAAGTATAACGAGCGGCAGAGCTTTATTAAGCGTGCTGAGCCATACCTGGCTCGCCGTTCTTGAAATGTTCAAATAAGAAATAATTGCTTTGTTCGCTGGCTGCCTTTCATTTTCTGCTGTGTGCAGGCAACGCACGCCCAAACAAAATCTGTATCCCGGCTTGTTTTCCCAGAGATATATGCTGTTGTTTGCATCGAGAGGCAGTAAGATAAAGTTGCAGACGAAACCTTTCAATCTTTTGAAGGATGGAGCGGCCTGCCATAATTGCACACAGAGGGCAGACTGAAATACCATTAGAATAGCGCCTTTCTACATTCAGACGCTCGCTTGGCAATTGACAGTCTATTATTCGTCACGGATTAATGTTGTATGTAACAGGGATGAGGAAAACGAAGCACAGTTTGATGATGTCACAATGAGCACGATGAAAATATAATGGCTAGCTTTCCATCTAAAGCGTCACAGCTTCATTTGTCAGGCTTTTTCTACTTTCAAACTTTATTCTCAAAGTCATTCGAGGGAAATCACTGCCGGTGAAGTAAAGATAAGCGCTTCATGAATTAGCCAATGAATTGGCATCTCTAACTGGGCAACATGCAATATGGAACAGCAGCTAAAAACAAACCGACAGCCTGGTGACGCGTGTGCTTAATGATGAGCTCAGACATTAATATTTCAGACGTCAAGGCTCTCATGTCATACATTACTGAAAACATCCTCACTATGCTTTGTTGTCCCCTGTAATCCTTTCGCACTGCCGCAAGTAGCCCCTTAAAGCGACGGTTCACTCAATAAGTCATCGTTTACAAACTTTAAAGTCATTCCTGATCTGATATTAATCACTTCTTTTTTGGTAAACAAAAGGATTATTAGAAAAAAATATACTGGATGACCTTGTAAAATCAAGTTACTTCAGCACTTTATACATTACAGGGCTGCGTTTTTCATTTAAAGGAGTCATCGGAAGCCCAGTTTTAACAGGCTGATATGATTCTTTAGGGTCTTAATGGAAAGTCTTTAGCATAATTTGGTTTAAATTTGCAAGTGGTTGTGTAAAAGAACACCTCTTTTTAAAAAACTGTTTTGCTGTATTTACCTTTAAATGCTAATGAGCACTAACTCCGCCCCTCTCTTCTTTGGGGTGTTGAGCCATCCTCTACTTTAGCCACATTTAGCAACACTTACGGCGGTTTCACACTGCACGCGTCAGCAGGGCGTGAGCAGCGCGTATTTTTTTCTGCGCCCATGTTAACGGATGAGTGCTTTCACACAGCACGCAGGAGCGGCACGTCAGCACGTAGCAGGAGCAGAGCAGAAGCGTCAGTGCCGCGATGGTTTTGGCGCAGAGTCTATTTTTGCTGCACCGCTTACGCTCCATTAAAGTGACAGTGCATTGTTCTTGATCTAAACTGACCCGATTAACTTGAAAAGTAAAAGATTTTACCATAAAACCGTGTAATTGATATATTTCGTGTTTCACGCTCACCATATGCAAAAATAAAATGCACAAAAACACACAATTTACACGAATTTTTGCCCAAACTTCAAAGGTCTGTTAAATGAATAAAACTAGAGGCATTTGTTAGCTTTAAGATTAGTTTTTCAATT
>JAUMHQ010000069.1:104367-116055 GCA_032361165.1 Enteromius paludinosus
TTATGTCCATGTACTGAACTGTTATTATTCAACCATGCCAAGCTAAATTCAGTTTTACATTCTATGGCACCTTTAAAGAAAATAACTGCCAAAAGAACGTGTTTAATTATGCAAAAATAATCATACAGCCTGACCACTAGAGTCTAACTCGTCAACAAAACACTGGTGTTATTTAGTTTGAATTATTCAAACGTTCAAATATTCAAATTCTACTTTTCTGTAAAAAAAAAATACATATATTTCCATTATAATATCATCATAACGTACAGTATTTAAAAAAAAGACATTTACCATTATTTTTAAATTTTTAGTGTTAAAATACAGCAAATAATCATTTATACATAAACATAATAATAACATAACAAAATGTGTTCATGTATACAGACACATATATTTAAATATGCATATATATGTTTATATTAAATTTTTTAAGGCTGTAGACTATAAAACAAATGGTCATAGTGTTTATTTTTATTATGTGCCAATACATTGTGCAGCCATTTTATGTACTGTATGTAAAATAAAAATAATGTGTTATAATGTTTTATTATAAATATTTCATATATGGAGTAATAACACTATAATGTACAGTATAATTATTTATTAAAGATTGCACTTAACAGGATTATTAAATTAGAAGTATTATAAAGTATTAGAAGACAACAGAGATCATTTAAAAAGGGTTCTTTATACATCAAATATTAGTTGTTTTTATCTTTATATGCATGTATTACAATAGTTGCTGTGTGTAAAAATTACTCGAAAGTGTCTGTGTATGTATAACTGAATGAATAGTTTAGTATGGAGCCTGTATTAAGTGTAGATTTACCCAGTGTCCCAGTTCTTGTCCAGAAGGCTGATCAGTGCTAGTCTCTGCTGTAGTTTGCTGTCAGCGCTCAGTTGATCTGTGGTGGTCAGCGTATGAAACTCAGCACAATGCTGATCCTCGATGACATACTTCCCATCCATGGGCCTGGACCACCGCTTGCTCTCCACTGCCCAAGGACTGGACGCCTGACACACACACACACACACCACTGGTTATTCACACTCATCTGCTTATGACAGCATCTGGGGGAACACTCAATGCACTCTGACCTCTAAGCCTAAGATGTTTTCAGTACAAATACATACACGAGACACATCTTTCTAATGCATTTTCTATTTAAATGCATTCACATTTTTATATTTTCTGTATTCATTTTAATTTGAAATTTTTATTTAGTTTTCTTGTTTAATTGTCTGTACAGTTTTTATTTAGTTTGCTTTTAGTACATCAGTTTTTTTTCAGTGCATTTAAAAAAAAAATTACATTCAGTTTAATTTTCAGTTATTTTGTCAACTAATCAATATTGTGTTAATATTTGAATGTTTTAAATGCCAATAAATGTCATTTATTTTCTTAGGACAGTAAAGTACTTACACTTTAGGACAGTTAACACAAAGCTGAATACACACAAACATGTTTTTATACTTTACATAGTAATGTTTTGATTTCTTATAACTTTTAAAGCGGTTTATTTTTTTTATGCATTTAGGCAAAATAATTGAAATCAAATTTTAAATTAATACACTTACAAGTTTGAATTGGTTACATTTTTAATAAGTAAAAGAAAAGTTGCAATCTATGGTGCAAAAATGTATTAACACTGATTTGATGTATTTAGACAACATTATATACTTTAAAATTTTACCAATTTTTACTATTTAAATTTTACAATAAACTTTTTATTAAATATTAATTTTAAATGTTATCAATTATATGTGGATAAGTGATGCTATTTTAATAACATTGATTTTTAGAGTAATATTATAATTCTTACATTATACTAATTAATACATTTTAATTATAACATGTTTAAATCATACATTTTACAATTTAATTATTACTTTTTAATTTTACATTTCAAAATGTATCAAATCATTAAGATAATGATTGTCCTATCAGTACAATCCAGGCTTTTAAACAAACTAGCAAAAAAGTGGACTGTTGTTTCATATGACCTTCTAAGCCGACGATGGTGTGTGTGTGTGTGTGTGTGTGTGTGTGTGTTCAGAAGAAAATAAGATCAATGTTTACTGTGGTTCATGGATGCATAACGACACGTGTGGAATTTTCGAGAAATTTGAGCGATGTGTTATTGAAGACACTGAAACCATGATGAGGGAGGATGTTAAACAGCAGTTCAGCTTCGACTTGCCCCTTTTTATTACCACCAGTTAGTGCCAACATTGCTCACAGCTGAGAGAGCAGCGATTGGCTGAAATACAGGCTGCTTCTGATGTCTCTATTGTTCTGCACACATAACAAAAGCAACGCTGACATGCTTCGTCAGTTTTACTCGTGATGTCTCACCAGCTCAGAGGCGGTGAATGTGCGCTTCTCCTTCCTAAAGATGAGCAGGTCTCTCACTCCCAGGGCACTGAAGAAGTCTCTCCATCCGCTGATGTCTCGCTCGGCCCTAAGATAGCAGGTGTCCAGCAGCACCCAGTCCACACCTACCACAGGGACACAACTGCTTATGAAACGGCTCCATCGCATTGCATAATGCTCCGTATTCATGCACATTTCATGCTTTCCTAAGTCCCTACAAAAGACTTCTAGTTCAGTGCCTACTTTCAAAAGTGAATCAATTATTTGGGACAATCACAGACTGAGAACTTTATTCCACTGCGTTTGCTGATATTTCAGTAGGCATGCTTTTTGAATCAGAATATTACATCTAATTATGCAAAATCAGTCAGCCAGCAGTGACTACAGGAGCACATTTATTTGTGAAGTGGAGTTTGAATTATTCTAACATTTAAATGTTAAAATCCCATTGCAACAACTCTACTGTTTTGTTTAAAATAAAAAATAAAAGTCTAAACTTTAAAATTCTAAAGTTGCTAAGTGAATTCAGCTATTAAAAATTTTAAAGTTGAATTCAATGTGTCATTTCTGATTTCAAATATAATTTGTATTTAACCTTTTTTAATTAAAAAAAAGTAACTTTCTTTTAAGGTGTCCTTGTTTCAGTGCAATTATACATTTTAGCACTGAGTAATATTAATTAATATTATAATTAATATTAATTAACTATATGGTTAGGGTTATTTTTAGGGCTTGCATGTAATAATAAAAAATTAAATTAAATTAAATGTAATTAAAATTAAATTAAATTAAATTAAATTAAATTAAATTAAAATTAAATTAAATTAAATTAAATTAAATTAAATTAAATTAAATTAAATTAAATTAAATTAAATTAAATTAAATTTGTTCTCTTTTTTCTTTGTAATTATTTGTGTGTATGTGTGTTTACCGGGGAGCACACTGGGAAGGTCGATGTTGCCGTACTCTTTGGAGAAGTGTATTTTGTGCTCCGCGGGGCAGAGGAATCCCTTGTTAGTCAGCACAGGGACATTTGTGACGAGGCTCCTGTAATCCTGATCCTGAGAGTGCAGTTTGATGAACACCAGGTAGCTGATGACAATGTCCTGAGGCTTTTTCTAGAAGGAGAGTCAATTAAATAAGAATATGAGGAACATTCATAATAGATGACAGCACATAAAGCATTTCACACGCTTGGTTCGGTTTCAAACAACCTGAGCGGTTAAGAATCACCAAAGTATGTGTAAATCTCTTTCCAGCTTGGTTGTTACGCAGTTTAAAGGACACAGACTAAGCAAGCTGAGCTGTAAGAAAGCTTTTTTTGAAAAGCCACTTTTTTTAGTTTAACGGTTGGGTTTTACCGTTTTTGAATCCATTCAGTCAATCTCCGGGTCTGGCAGTAGCACTTTTAGCCCAGCTTAGCATAGATAATTGAATCGGATTAGACCGTTAGCATCTCTCACTCGAGAATGACCAAAGAGTCATTCGATATTTTTCATACTTAAACATCGACACTTCTGTATCTCTCATTCTGGCGAGAAAATCACAACTTTTAATTTTCCGCCAGTCTTGGCACCCGATATTAATACACCATAATAAACAAGAAGCTTCAGGACTTATCAGATTCAGTGAACTACTGTATGCTAAGCTATGCTAAAAGTGCTATCACCAGACCCAGTGATCGGCTGAATACATTCAAAAACGGTAAAACTCTGGGTGAGCGGGAGAATGAGCCTATTTTCAAAAAGTGTTTTCGTTAAAATACATCAGTACCATTGTTCGGTCTTAAGTTGCACACAAGTAATGCTTTTTTGTAGGTCATGTTTGAACTGAAATGTGCGAATTTAAAGGAATAGTGCACCCAAAAAATTAAAACTGTCGTAATTATTCACCCCCGAGTAGTTCCAAAACTGTATGATTTTTTTTCTTTCTGCTGAACACATACTTTGGAAACAAGTTTGTAACCAGGCTGTTTTGTGCCATTATTAATGGAGTCAATGGTGACCCAAAACAGCCTGGTTATAACCTCTTTTCAAAATATCTTCCTTTGTGTTCATCAGAACAAAGATATTCAAACAGGTTTGGAACTACACAAGGGTGAATAAATTATGATCATTTTCATTTTTGGGTGAACTATTCCTTTAACTCTGAAAGAGTTGGAAAACAAGGCAAGTAAGGTGGAGTGCTCCTTTAACGGTACGTTCACACCAGACGCGACTTGCGCGAATAAAACGAGCTATTCGCACATTGAAACTTGCTCACAGCAAATGCCAATTCATATCATGGAAGGGGCTACTGCCAGGCCCTTCCTGTCTCTGTGGTGGTTAAACATGAGGTAAAATTAGTTTTGAGTATATCTAATAGGCAAACTCTGGTTTAATGAATCTAGTATTAATTTCCTTTTATTATTATTTCCTTAATTCTGCCTCCGCTAGCTAATAATCATGTCACTACTAGAGCAAGCTCCTGATTGGTTAATGCGGCGCGAATTTTCGCCAAAGTTCAGATTTTTCAACTTGAGCGTTTCGCACGAGTCACGCACGTCAAACGCGCGAATCGCGCCATTCACTCCGCTAAATTTGCATGAATCGCGCCACAGGATGTCAAATAGCGTCTTTGCATTGACTTAACATGTAAGTCAATGCAAATGCTTCATTCGCGTCTGGTGTGAACGCAGCATAAGTGTGCTTTGGATGAAGATGTCACCACCAGGAGAAGTGTCTCTGACCTCCCAGGCTTTGCTCCTGAGCAGCGGGTAGATGTGCTGCTGCAGGACCTGCTGTGGCTCCAGCTCATGGACGCTCAGTCTCCGGAGCAGCTCCCGCACCTGAGAGTTTCCCAGTTCATCCAGACACACCAACAGCCGTGGCTCCACGATGTTCAAGTCCTGGTACAGAGCCTGCAGATCTACAGCGTCAGGAAACATGAGTGCACATGAACGACTGCGTGACCCACTTCCCAGACCCTCTGGGAAAAACTGATGTTTAATTCATCCCTTCCCTGCTTTTAGCAGATGTACGTGCCTCTACCTGACACACAGCGTCAGCTAAGCTCGTTTCCATCCAACTCCACTCACATTTTCACTAGACAAATCTCTTATGACTTATCTGACAGCAGCCATAGAAGATAAACGGGTCGTTTATTAACGTTCAAGATAAAGCGCATGCTGGAGCCTGCTTCAGAACTGAGATTGGAGGTAAAGATTTTAGAGGACAAATTTGTCACAAGTTGGCGTTTTATTCACAAAACAACCTCTTTTTTTGACTGCAGTGACGCACGTAATGACTCTCTCCTGTGACTCACTGCATCGATTCAGGAAATAAGCAGGAGATGAAGACGATCATTCATTTTTCAGACAGCTCTGGAGAATCTGTCTGCATACAAGTGCAGCTGCAGACTGAATACAAGACTTAAACATTTTAGCAACAAGTGATCATTTTAGATTAAACAGAAGCTGAATGTCAAGCATGCATGTTTGAGCTTTCATTGACCATATTTGATATGCTCTATGCAAGTGTGTTGATCACGCTTATATTCAAATTAAATTTGAATCTCATATAACAGTGTTCATATCTCTTGAGTAGACTTTCATTAAACCGCTGCCTAATTAGCTACTTTTCCCAAAAGTTTTGTTCCCATAGACTAACAATGAAGGAATTGAAATAAAATATCTATCCATTTACAGTTTACTATTTTAATATATAAGAAACGCTGAGTTTAAAGATGGCATGATGCCATTTTTTTAATGTCTGATACAATCTTGAGTATCTGCTAAATCAATATAACATTGGCAATGGTGCATGTATTTGGGAACTAATGCCAGTGTGATATTTCTGAACTGATATAAATGTAAGAGTAAAATTTTTTTGCTCTCATCTATTGAATTTTATTCTCATATAACTGCATTTTAATAGTCATCCTGCATCATGTTCGTCAGCAATGCACTGATGTAAGATAACAGACAGGTCTGGACGGGGCTGCATTTAACCATTTTACCATTTTTTTCCCTTAATTAGCTTATATCATGAAAGGTTCCACTGGAGGACTGTAAGATTGAGATGTTGATGAATTACCTGTTTGAGCTTGCGCCACGTCACTGAGTGGAAAGAAAACTCCCTCTGAACTCAGAGAAACCACGCTGCCGTTGGCCAGAGGGATCATGGGAACGTCTTTGAGGGACTGGAGCAGGGCGTCTGCTTCATACTCCGACTCCAGCGCACGGAAGTTACACACCAACAGCCTGGCCAGCTTCTTCAGATCGTGCTCTGTGCAGAAGAGACGAACATCCATTCATAAAACACCCTGAACCTGCAGGTTTCTGCACACAATCACAGCAGAAGTCACCTGTCTTGAGCTGGCTGAGTTGCACGAGCTCTTTGGCCATGGCGCAGGTGACGGTGATGATCTCGGCGGCTCTAAGGCGATGAACGCCCAGTGTGGTCAGCAGCGAGCCGGAGAGACGCGACTGCAGCACAGGATGGAGGTAAGACAGACTCAGGTTTCTGCACAGATCCTCTCCTCCAATCACGTCCTGGATCAGACGGTCCTGACACACGGCAAGCTGGGAAGGCTGCTTGAACTCCACACGGCCCTCTAAAGACACAGGAGTCAGCTCATGCTTTTAATGGCTGTAAATATCAGCTCGGGGGAAAAAATGGCTTCTAAATGAACAAAAAGGCCCCAAAAATATGAACTCAATCGAAGCACAACTTAAGTATTTGACAGAAAAAAACACAGTCCAGACATTTAATTATAACATTTTACCCCCAAAAAGCCAGTTAAAGCAATTCCAGGAAGCAAATATTGTCCCTTAAAGGGAACTCTGGTACCTACCGCTGTCCTCTTTGGCAGGAAGGCACGCTTTGCCCTTCAGCAGCTGAATGATCTGATTGGCCACTGGGTTGAAGAAGTCCAGGATCTCGCTTGGTTGAGGGATGAACTGCATGAAGTAACAGAGGCCGCCGAGCCCGCTGAACTCTGGGTGTTGCTGTGGGATTGACATTGCATGTGCTCATTAGGGCTAGAAATGTTCATTTGTTTCTTTTTTTGTTTCATGCTAAAAGAAACTCCTTAAACAGACTGTGAGCCTTGACCTTCTTTGGAAGCTGGAGTTTAAATTCAAATGCATGCAAATTAATGGAGGAACATCATTTTCCGCTGCGTTTCTTACACTGAAGACGTCCATGGCGTCTACAAACAGCTGCGGGATCTCAGAGCGAAGCCACTGGTTCCAGGAACTGTCCCTGTCCACGTCCTCTCTGGAGGAAGGGATGTCAAAATCACCTACAACAGGAAGCACAAGTGTTATCATAGCACGTGTTTATATTTTGAGTTATTTATATATTTAAATTTGATTTAGTGTGAATTTGCCCCAGTTTTTTTTTTTTGGTTGCTTGTGTTTTTTTATCTGTAGTTTTTGATATGTCTATATGTCCAGTGTCCAATAATGCAGTAAGATCTGACAACAGCGAGTGCTCCACACAGAGATCTAATCTGATCATCATCCTCCATGATGGATTTAGTATTAATTAGTGATACTGTAGTAACCCTGATGTGACACTCAAAAAAACGTGACAACCTCAGGTAGACGGATAACCATGATGCACATATGCACGTGTCAAACCTTGGATGATGAAACGGAAACCGAAGCTGCGAAGTGGAAGAAAGGCAAAGACGGGCTGTTTCTGAGGCTTCACATCACAGGAAGACGAGTCACTGAGCTGGAACGCCAGAGCCAATTCTGTCGACTCCACGTCTTCTTTAATCTGCACAGAAACACAAACACACGCCAGTGTCTCAGTGTCAAGGTAGAGACATCATGATTTCAAAAAAATATATATAACTTTTAATATAACTATATGTCATTCAGGAATACAACTACACTACTTAAAAATACGTATATATATTAAAATGCATTACAAGAGCATCTTTAAATTGAAGCATCATAATAGAGTACAAAAATAAATGATTTATTGATTTATTATTAAATTTAGGGATTTACTAAATTACATTGACAGGCTTGTTATTAAGGTTATTATGTGATCATTATAGGTCGACAAAGATAACATTCATGTACGAAACGGAAAATGTAATTACTTTCCTCTAATTTATAATTTTCAAAAATACAGTAAAAATTGTGAAATATTATTACAATTAAAAATAGCAGTTTTCCATGTGAATATATGGTAAAATGTAATTTATTCCAGTGATCAAAGCATCATTAATCCATTCTTCAGTGTCACGTTCTAATATGTTGATTTGCTGCTCATGAAACAAGAAACGGTTATGCAGCTGTTTTATTTTTCAGGATTCACAGATGAATAGACAGTTGAAACGAACAGCACTTCAGTGAAATTGAAATGATACGAACCAGCCAAACTCGTCGCAGTGTGAAATATTCTTTAAAATGCATTTCTTTGTGTGTTACAAAGTATAACAAAGTGCTGAAACTAGAGGTAAGATAAACGTCACAAAGTGAATCTCTGCTGCTTCTGAGAACAAAGGGAACAAACTGTCTCTGCAGACACAAGAAACACACTCAGTGTACTTTACTAATCAGCCTCCTTGCATGAAGTTTGAATGAGACGAGAGTGAAAAACACTTGGTTTCCCAGAGGTATAAAGCACAGAACACTTGCATAACGTCCCCAAACACATACAGACGCCGTGTCATGAGAACCGAACAGAGGCCAATTAAAAGATGGCAAAACTGGGACAAAGACGCAGGTGAACAATACAGAAGATTTAGTGCATCGTCTCAGATATAAGCAGATAAATGTGTGCAACACTTGCCTTTTTAGGCTGAAGCATTCTCTTGACCACCAGCCAACGCTCTTTTCCTCCGGTGTGCGCTACTTCCAGGATGTTATGGCTCAGATCACGCCGCGTCATCGACACCAAACGCTTCTCGGCCTGAAGATTAAACAAATTTGAAAAGAACACATGAAACAGGAAATAAGACAAAATGCAAACAAAACATTGACAGAATATCATAAAATAGGTTTTAACACATTTGATGCATTATGAAAAATTATGGTGCAGATGCTGATATTTACATAATTAAACACTAATGAGATCTTTATGACAGCACAGCAGAGAAACTGATATAAATATCAGCCATCACTCTGTATCTCCGATAATGTGTAGGTTTAAATATTCAAAACATATAATGCAATGCAATCCAGTGATGGTTGAGAGATAAACGTTCCTCAAAAGGATCCTGATGATCAGATTTAAATAATGATTGATGGAGAATCACATAAAGCTGAGCTGCTTCAGTCCTTACGTTAACTTGATCAAAATCAATACAAATTTGGCCACAAAAAGCACCAGCTGAAGAAGGATCTTAAAATATCAACCAGGCGATATAAGGCATGGAGTAGGTTGTGTGACGGCTATAACAGCTTCGAATCTAATACAGCAGGCTTTATAGGGTTAATCGTTTTTTTTGGGTGGTGATGCATGAAGCAGGTCTTCACCTCATTGAAGATGGAGATGGAACGAAGGCGATGGAGGAAGAGCAGCAGAGAGGGATGAACGTCATGGAAGAGGTTTTTAGTCTGGTAGCTCTCTGAGAGCAGGGGCAGGTGGATCTTTGTAGACCATCTACAATAAAAATAGACACCAAAGAGCCGTTTCATAACAACAGCGCAAACAAAAAGGCAACTGTGATGTCTGAACCATATTTTTACACCAGCGGTTTGAAGCAGGCTGCAAACCAAAACAGCCAACATTCAAGACTCAAGATATTCTGAACTCTGAACACCAAGTTCTCCTAATTTAAATAAAGAAAATATTAATAAATATTTTAAATACTTAAAAAAAATAAAAAAAATAAAAATAAATAAATAAATAATAATAAAATAAATAATTTAATTAATTAAAGCAATACATAAATAAATAAAATTATATAGAATAATATATATTTAACTGCACTATTTTACGGTCATTCATTTAAAATACATTTAAGTACTGAACAATATTAATTAACTACAGACAGGGCTTAGATTAGGACAATTACGATAACTTTTGCCTTGAATAAAAACACTACTGATGTGCATCTTGAGACAAAACAACAAAGCTTACATTTTTTAGAATCAGTTTCTTTCAGTTAAAACAGCTTAGACATGCGCTTTAGTTCAGTACTAGGCTTAAGTCTTCTCTGTGAAACCGGAGGTATATGTGCTTACCACTTAGAGTTTGGTTTAGGGTTAGTTGCAAGCATTTAAGCACAAATTACAACAATTAACAGAGAAAGTAGATGTAATATGGATACTAAAGTGTTTTCTGGCACTCTATGAAGTGAGAACTATGAATCTTGTGTGTTTGTTTAACCTCTGCTCTGAGATCTCTCTGGCGCCGGCACTCAGTGACCGCTCCTGCTCGACCCAGTGAGGGAGGATGTATCCCATGGGGCCGCTGTTCTTGTCAAATCGGATGTGGAAACCATTGGAGTGGATCTCAGGGCAGTCGGTGACTTTAAACACTGATTTAAAGCCAATGCCCTTCTGACCTGTATAACAACACAGTGCAGAGTTGTGCGTAAAACACCACAGGCATTGGTAACAATTTGTTAATACATGCATTAGTCACTATGACATACTGCACAAAAAATATACTATTATAGTCTAATTTACACCATTGAATGTGTTTTTAAAAAGCACTTGACAGTCTAGTTACCAAGACATTTAGCACAACCACAAATGGATAACAAAATAACAGCACGTAATTAAAGTACCGATGTAGCCGTATTTGTGTTTTCCTTTGGTGCTCCGGCCCACGTCACAGATGGCACGGATGTTGTCCTCCTCAAACCCACACTCGTTGTTCAGGATGGTGATGCAGTCCTTCTCCACCACAAAGGCCAGCGCCGGCTGCTCTCGGCTGACAGGATAGCAGTTATCATCAGCGTTCTGCAGACACAAACATCAGCAAACATTACAGCTGCACGAGTCTGGAGAAACTGAGAATTACCTCGTCTCAGATAGAGATCACGTTTTTGAGCCACTTCAAATGTTGTGTACAGTAACATCCATATATTAATCCAGTGATTAAACTTAATAATATCATAATATAAAAATTAGATATATATATACTTAAACATACATATATATATATTAGTGGTGGGCCGTTATCGGCGTTAACGCGAGACTCTTATCGCGCGATAAAAAAAATATCGCCATTAATCTCTTCCCAAAGTTGGGTTGGAGTCTATACTACAAGCTATGGTGACTTTCTAAACTAGTTTTCTAAACTACTGTACGTGTGAGCCTCGATCCTTATCACCTGTCGTCCGTGATCTTCATATACCGTTTG
>JAUMHQ010000069.1:148636-158916 GCA_032361165.1 Enteromius paludinosus
TCATTGCCAGTCTGGCCTCGGAGGGCGCAAGGTCAGTCTGGTGGCCCCAAGAGGGCTCTGTCACTTCCTGGCCGAACAAGAGGGGTTCTGCTGCCATCCGCTCCGCCCTGGAAGATGGCCTTGCTGTCCGTTTGGCCCAGGTGGGCGTTCCCGCCACCTGATCCGCCATGGAGGGCGTTCCCGCCGTCTCCTCCACCTGCTCCGCCCCGGTGGGCTTCTCCGCTGTCTGCTCCGCCCTGGAGGGTACTCCTGCCATCTGGTCTGCCCTGATGGTCGTCTCCGCCGCCTGCGCCGCCCCGGAGGGCACTTGAACTGTCTGGTCAGTCCTGGAGGGCAAGGTCACTGCCTGGGAGGCCCAGGTGGTCTGCCCCGCCGTCTGTACCGCCCTGGAGGCCACATGAACTGTTTGGTCGTTCGTTGAACTGTTCATTATCGCTGCCTGGTAGGCCCAGATGGGCTTCCTCCATCTGCCCCGCCCTGGTGGGCGTTCCCGCCAGCTCCAAATCTGGAGCGTCTGGAAGCCGCTCCTTAGAGGGGGGCTATGTAACGATCAGCTGATGTGCCAGTCCAGCTCTGGATGGCACTTCAGCTCTTCATGAACTTTCGCCCTGTCTTACGTGCCCTTGTGATCTTTGTTGTGTTTTGTTGTGCCATGTGCTCTGTTTATTTCATATATCAGCTTCCTCATTTTTCTCATTTGTAAAACCGCCCTCGTCATTAACGTTCACTCTCTACCAGCTGTGTTTTGTCCAGGTGTGATTGATTAGTCGCTGTATAAATTCACTCCCCATGTCTTGATTGTTTGTCGGATGTTAACGTTACATGTTGGTTAGTCTTGTTCTGCGTTGTTCATGCATATTCCTTGTTTTCTTTGTTTTGTCTAAATAAATGTCAACGTTTGCCTGGATTCCTGCCTTCGTGTCCTCTCTGCTAACGAGGAAGCGCGGGCGCGAGCTTTACGAGCTCTCAGTGTGACACACTGTTTTTATGAGGCACTCATATATTGTTGTTGTTTTTAGCATCAGCATTAATTCCACTTATGTCTTGAGTCATTGGACAGTACTTTTTTTAATTTTTTTTTTTGAAAGCATAGTTATGTTAGCACAAATACATAGGCTAACGTGTGATAAATTCAGCCTCATTCAAAAGCTACAAGAACAGAATCTATAGTACATAATGAAACTAAACTAAGGTTAGTATTTAAATTTCAGCTACTGACAGAGGTTTATCAAAATAATAAGCACTAACAGGGGTCAGAGCCCCTGCTGATGCACCATGCTTTGTTTTTGACAACAATAATGACAGCTTATCTGTAATATTTGCTGTTTGACTGTATTACTTGGCAAGCACAAGTGCTATGTATAATGGAGGGCTGCTTATGTTGTATAATGGCTAATGTGGAAAAATGTATCCAATGATGGGTGAAGCATCCAGGTCATGTTTCAGTGTAACAAAAAACAAGAGGAATGAAAGAAAGCAAAAGCAAAGAGCACATAGTATTAAAAATGCAATTAATATGAAGTAAAGTGAGGTTGAAGAGAGGTTGAAATTAAGTCTTTAAGAGAAGAGCAGACAGTGAGTGAAATCTGTACTAGAGGCGAAGTGCTTTTACATTCAACTGATTTAAATGTGCACTTACTGCTTTGCTAATTTGACAAATGCACTTCCAAGTTCACCCAAAAATGAAAATTCTGTCATCGTTTACTCACCCTCGAGTAGTTCCAAACCTGTATGCATTTCTTTGTTCTGTTAAACACAAAGGAAGATATTCTGAAGAAGGGTCACCATTGACTAACATAGTATTTTTACTATTGAAGTCAGTGGTGACCCAAAACAGTCATTCAGATACAAGGGTGTTGATGAAAGAATTTTCGTTTTTTGGGTGAACTATTCTTTAACATACACTTAAGACAGGACACCATGAATATGAACTAAAATTTGTTTTTCTCTGTATTTAATGTATTTAGCTACCACTTCACCCATTTTTCAAAGTACACTGAAGTGTTTATACGTTTCTTAAACATATTGTGTTTAGGCTATATTTGATTAGGTTTTTGATTTGGATTTAGATTTTTTTTTTTTTTTTTTGAGAAAGCTACTTTTAAGGTAATAATTTTATAATGTATAATTGATGCCATCCAAAATGGGAATATATATATATATATATATATATACTTTGACATGGATGTGGAAAATGACCACCCATTTATGTTGGCCCATCTGAACATCATCCCAACAAAACCAGGCCATTCAACATTATGTATAATGATGCAGTCCCCCCTCATACACCACTGGACTACTTCTTAAGGTTTGAGTCAGTAGATATGATCAAGGCTTTAACAGGTAACACCAATGAGTACAGTTTTCAACTAAAAAGCAAGAGCATTTATAAAATGATTAGAAGACTATGGACACTGAACATGGCTATGAACAGAGTTTGTAAATACCAGTAAATTGCTTTGACCAGCCATATATATTTTTTTATAACAAATATAATTTATAAAAAAAAATATGCCTTCTCTGATTATAACTATTTTGTGATTATTTGTGTATGGACATGTTATAGGTCTTCAGAAGCAGTGCAAATGAACCCTGAAATCTTCTTTAGATCTGTTCAGACAATTAGTAAAATCCCTGAAATTCTGCTACACTAAGAGCCCAATGATGTAACATTACAACATTTCTCTAAAACATGCTAAAATGGTGAAATCATTTATTCCAACATATACATGGTGAATGTTTTCACGTTTTTCTACACTTGGGTCTTTCAGGGTTAAGAGAGTGCTTGGGAGATGGGTCTCTTAGAGCAGGAGGCTCACCTATAAACCTTTTATGTTACTAGTAGCACACACTGTCTATTTTCAGATAAATAGATCGAAGACAGAGGAGAAAAGAATTTTAAACATAGAAGAAAATCCAATAGGTCCGTATATGGCTCAGCCTACACAGGAGCTGGAAGTCAGGTGACTGACGGCTTCTGCCTGGAGGCCGAACCGATTAGATCAGTGCACTTACTCACTCAGAGTGGGAGGCTAGATTGGCTATCAGCATTGTTTAACCTGTGAGCCTGTCTATCAACAGAAATCATTACACCAGCTCAGGGAGTGCATGGCCATATATCTGTGATGCAAGTGAGAACACATTTCGCATGTCTTGCAGTTTTTAAAAGTTTCATGCATTATTTAAATAGGAACTAAATATGTGCAAGGCACAAGAATCATCACTTACACATGACGACGGCGGTTAAAAAAGAATGATAATGTGTTTGAAAATGTTTCCATGTTCAACCGCTGCTGAATAATGGCTTAATAACGTAAGGGGTAAAAAAAAAAAAGTTATTTTCTCAAAAGCAGTCAGAGCATCACTATGATTTCTATCACTTCTGCTCAGTTATAGGAGATTTTAGACTTGATGTTGTTCATTTGTGAAATCACAAGTTAATGTAAAGTGGCTGGATGAGGTTTAATAATCTTAGTAATGTGAGTTGTAACGTGCTGCAGGACTATGAATTCCATAGCATGCATTGTGGGGTACTATTTATAGCTTTCCAGTCTGCTGCTTCTGATTGTACTGTTATCGTCCCTATCAGACATTTATTGTATTAATAATCACCTATTGTGGAATTGACGTTTATTGAGGTTAGACTTTGTGTCTCTAGTTAGGTATTCCCCAGTAAATCTATACAGGTAATTTAAATGGTCCATATACATCCAGATATCTCCTTACTTGATCAACACAATGATACCTGCAGCCCAAGATGATATGACAGTCAGCATCATTCCACCAACCCTTTAAAAAGCAGTTCTCAATGTATTTACGTTCATCTAGTTATTTTCTATTTTCATTTGTGAAAAGCTCCAGTGCTCACGTTTTTGATTGTCAATCCATATGACTTAAACTTGGTTTTAATAATTATTATGTTGTGTACTTATAATAGGTTTTCTTGATGCTTTAGTATGATCATTTACTAAATAATAATACATTGTTGCCAGAGTAAATATTTACAACCTTATTAATAAGCCTATCATCAATGCTTGCACATGTTCCTCTACATTTTCACAAAATGCTTACACCACATCCAACCCTCCACCCACGCAGCCAGCCAGCCATGTGACATTGCCAGCTATAAAAAAACACTTAAGTGTAGGTGGGAGGTGGAGAAAGACTCGATATGGCTTTTAGATCAATTGTTCTAGTTTATAGGGAGGGTGAGTAGTGAAGTGATTCAGGAGTAAATACTTAGCCTCTCTGTGAAAGAAAGGGTGTGTTTTGCCTGCAACAATGATTGATGACTAAACGTATAGCAGTATTATGAGTGCTGTGGTATAGAATAGAATAATTAATTTATTTATTTATGTTCTTTTTTTTTGCAGTATCAGGTAAGAAAATGTTTGCAGATTTTTTTTTTTTTTTTTTTTTTTTTTAGAACCCCTTAACATTTTTTACTTTTATTTTGGATAAATAAATAAATACATACATACATCTATGACAACATAACATTAGACTATAAATATTGCTGAATGCTGTAGATCACTTATAATTAATGCCAAAATAAAAGAACAAATATTAGTTAATAATTTATTAATGGTACCCATATTTCTTTATATATTTCTGTATTGAAAAACCGTAAGCAACACATCTAAGCAGTGAATACTTCTCAGCAGCTGATGCAATCTCTAAAATTGCTTTATTATCATATGAATATATTTCCCTAGCAATAACTTGTCCGTCTTTCAAAGAATCTCATGGTTGTCAGCACTCCATGTGACACACAAACACATTTCAAGATGTCCGCTAAGGGATCTCATCTGAGATTCATTCTTTAGGGTATTTCTTCTCTGGCTGATAACATGCCAGTATTGACCGCAACTTGACACCAAAGATCTAGTTAATTACAGACTGAAATCTCCCTTTTCTGTCAAAGATAGTAGAAAAGTTAATATCCTCACAATTACATTCCTATCTCAGAGAAAAAATGGTATCTGTGAGGATTTCCACCAAAACACCAAATTGAGAAACTAACGGAATGCATAGCTGAAATAAAAAATTGAATGTCAAGTAACTTCTTACTGTTAAATTCTGAAATTAAAGTGGAACAGCATTTTAAATAGGTACATACCTTATTGAATAAACACCCAATCTTTCTCTCCTTTATTTTCCTTTATGAAACTTTAAATGTGATGACTTCTTTGTTTAAATATGATATTTTGTAACATACAAACTAACAACTTTTTACTGCATTTAGAAAAAGGGACCATCTTTGCTGTAACGGAGGAAGAGGGTAGATTGTCTTTAAATCCCATTGGATGTTTTGATTCTATTTGAAGATGGTGTCTTTCACGTCTTGGGTCAGTGCACCTTTCCTTTTTTGCACTAAAGTATTCCTGTATTTACAAATGTTTCTATATAAGTGCTGTTTATCTAGAGGAAAGCATTTTTTTTTACATAAAAAATTATCCACAGTTATAATTTTTCTATTATTTAGCAGAAAAAAATGCATTTAAAATGGATTTTGTTAAACATTTCCTTGTTTGTATGATCTTTACTAATTTGGTGAAAAGTCTGGTTAACTTAAATGTTATGTTGTTGAATATATAACCCACTGGTTTTGTTTTATGCTTGAAAACATTTGTTGTATTTCAATAAATACTCAATAAAACACTCCTGTCATTTTTTTGTACCAGTGTTTTTGCTTAGACTTATGTAACTTTATGGCTTTGAGTTTTATGAACTTAAACCATTTAGGGCAATCGGTTTCCTCAAACCATTTAAGTAGCTATTTAGTTGTTTAGACTTAGTTAGAATTGAGTGGAATAATCTTAAAGGTTGAGTTTACTGTTATTGACTGTGCAAAACTTAAATAAATATGTTAATATAACTCAATTGATTGAGTTTATAGTACTCATATTAATTGGTTTTTCAAAACTTAAATGGTTTAATGCAATCGGTTTCCTCAAACAGTTTGAGTTACAGTAACTTGTCAGGTTTTACTGTGTGGCAAGAGTGGATTCCAGATCTTCCGTACTTACCTAACTGGATCTGCCCGCTACTTTTTATGTGGTTAACCACCAGATCTTGCTGTCAACTCTATTGGCAAAGTACATCTCAGGAACCACACTTCAGTGGTTTGAGTCTTACCTTTCAGATAGGACCTTCAAGAGGTGAGGTGTCAAAATCGTTACATCTAAATACTGGGGTGCCTCAGGGCTCTGTTCTTGGACCACTTATGTTTTATGTCTGCATGGCATCTCTAGGTTTTGTCATTCAGACACATGGCTTTTCATATCATTGCTATGCTAATGACACTCAACTCTACCTCTCATTCCATGCAGAGGATCTGACGTTAGCTGCTTGTAACTAAGTTTGTCTAACAGACATGTCTTGGATGAAGAACCATCACCTTAAATTCAACATTGCCAAGACAGAACTGCTAGTGGTTCCATCAAATCCATCATTTCATCACAATTCCACCATCCAGTTAGGCACATCAACCATAACTTCTTCAAAACAGCCAGAAACCTTGGAGTTGTGATTGATGATCAGCTGACTTTCTCAGACCACACTGCTAAAACTGCCTGGTCCTGCAGATTTGCTTTATTCAACAAGAAGAAGATCAGACCTTTTCTTTTGGAACATGCTCCTTTTCAGAACTCCTTGTTGAAGCTCTTGTTCTGTCCAGGCTGGACAATTGCAATGCTCTCTTGGCAGATCTTACTCATAAAATTCAAGGCAATAATGTTTGCCTTCAAAACCACCCCAGTGGTTCTGCACCCCTTTACCTATATTACAACCTACAGAGTTATGTGGCCTCTAAAACTTGGGTTCTACAGCTGAACAGCGCTTTATTGTGCCATCTCAAAGAGGCACAAAATCACTTTCACCTTTTTTTTTTTTTTTTATGTTCCCTCCTGGTGGTATGAACTGCCAAACTTAATCCGAGCAGTCCTTAGCCATCTTCAAAAATCAGCTAAAAATACATCTATTTATTTTTATTTTGTTAAACAAAAAGCAAAAAGGGCCTCTAACACTAGTTTTCTCAATTCTTTTTCTATTCTATTTTCTTTTTATTATTTGTTTAAAAAAAAAATCTTGCTACATGTACTGTTAACTGAGACTTGTCATAGCACATGTAAATCATTGCTCTTTTGTTGATTTTGATTGCTTCCATTGTCCTCATTTGTAAGTTGCTTTGGATGAAAGCGTCTCCTGAATGTCTAAATGTAAATGTATCATTTATGTTTTTTTGGAAACTTTGCCAAATCAAGAGGCAATGTGGTGAGTTAATTTGTTTGCAGTTCAAGTTAGTATTAGTATGCGACACACAAATGAGTGCCCCACGAAGTTTGTGACCTTATGTGCTGGGAAATATCATGTGCAGAGCGAAGACACAGGGCGGCAGAGGTGACACTTCAGCTCAGAGGACATGCTGTTTTGCACTTCTGACAGTTCTGGCAGCCAAGACACATGCTTCTTCTTTCTCAACAGTTCCCTTCTTCCCAGAAAAAAACAAACCCAATTAGTGAGTGCTAAAACCTGGAATTATTATCCCAGAAAAAGGTGGGAATCAATGCCAGATTAATACGTTTCTGTCACGGCGCGCTCAGCTGTAGTTGCCAGCTACAGACTGCGATGGCACTCCAGCCCCAGGACTCCTTTTGTGTGTGTTTGTCTCTGTTTGCCATTTTCAGACTTTTATGTTGAAACTGTATTCTCCTCCCACTGACCAACACACAGCAAAAAGCCAGGTAACGTTAATTTAAAAATGGAGAGATTCTACACAACTTCCCTTACTGGTTTGCCAAAGTTCACCTTTGCGTAGACGGGCAGGTTTTTGTGAGGGCTAGATGCTACCCGTCTCAGAGGAAGAACGAGGAGCCTCATAAACTAGTTTTTCGTCTTCCTTATTCGTTTGCAGAGAAGGAGTGGAAAGATAAATAATGCTGCTTTTGGGCATTGCAAGAACAGCCCGGTACGCTACAACAACTCTTGCTCAAATCGAAATCTTTGTTATTTACCTGGTTACCGGTGTTAGAACATACCGGCATACCGGGACGGAAATACGTTTACACAGCAATTGCGTATTTCCGGTGCAAAATTCGGACGTAGTGGGAAAGGTCTATTCTTATGTGTATTTAAGTTCCAGTTGTTCGTCAATGTTGGATGTACCTGTGTTTTTCCCTGTTGTCAAGTCATTCGTGTTTCTCCATGTTTCCCTGTGTTTCGTTGTTTGGATTTACCGTTGCCGACCCACGCTACCCTCTCTTGTCTAAGCCTCTGATGTTCCTGCTTGCCGTTGTTTGACTTTGCCCATTTCTACGCTGTGTTTACTCTGTGTGACTTAATAAAAACTTGCAAATGGATCCGCACGTTTCCTCGCATCATTACTGTGACAGATTGACGAGCCATAAAGGATCCAGCAGCTTTTCATGCCAGTTCGCGGTAAGAGGGGATTCCCCGTCTTTATACTCGGCATCTCAGAACTTCCCCGCCCTGCCACAGCGTCAGCACCCGGGTGGCTATACACAGCTGCTCGGTTCACGTTTGGCCATCCGGCTCGGTCCGGCCAAGTCAGCGAACACTAATGCGTCATCAGGAATGCCAGCGCCGCTGAAATCCCTCTCGGTTCCCAACCGGGGTTGCCAAAGCCGTCAAAAAGACTCGTGGTCTCTAACTCGCAAATAACAGATCCTAGCCCCGTTTTACGGTGTAGCAAGCCGTGTAAAGCTCAGTTGGTCCCGGTTTTACAGCCGAAGAGGCTGTTCATTGCCCAGTCAGTTAAACAGCCAGGGGTGCTGTTTTCCGCCCAGTCGGTCCAGGTTTTACAGCTCGAGGAGCTGTCACCCAATTTGTGACAACACAAATGATGGGTCCCACTCCTGTTTCACGGTACGAGGAGCCGTGTATTGTCAAGTTGGTCCCGGTTACGCAGCCGGACGAGCTGTCGAAGGCCCTCACGATTCCTAACCAGTCTGTATCGAGTTCCATTCCCGTCACAAGGTACAAGGGGCTGTGTTCAAGCCAGTCTGTTACGGTCATGCAGCCAGTCGAGCTGCAGGAGGTCCTCGCGGTACATAGTCCGCATGTTACGGGTCTCACTCACATTTCACGGCACGAGGAGCCATGTTCAGAGATAGAGGTCTGCGATTTGGACTTTGAGTGGCCGGATTCGCCATACCCAGTCTGTGATCCGCAACTGTGGTGACCGGATACGCCAGACCCGGTCTGTGATCCGGAACCGTGGTGGTCGGATCCGCCACACTGAGTTTGCGTTCTGGATCCATGGTGGCCTGAGCCGGCAGTACCCGTGTGCGGCTCAGAGATCCCATTGGGTCCCCCAGTGGCTGCACAATCTCTGGAGAATGTCGATTCAGGTCGTAGAATCTCCAGAGATTCCGTTGGTGGCTGCACAACCCATAGAGGTCTCCGAACCGCTGTTAGGTCAGGTTGAAAGGGCGATATAACGGACTGTTGGTTGCAGGAAGGCGTGTTCACTGTCCGTGTGGTCCCAGAGGGTGCAAAATTAGTCTGTTTAGCTCAAGAGGGTGCATTCAATATCTGTCTGGTCTCAGAGGGCGCATTCACAGTCTAGTCGGTCTAGAAGGGTGTTTTCACTGACTGTCGGTTGCAGGAGGGCGCGTTCACTGTCTGTGTGGTCCCCGAGGGTTCCATGTCTGCCTGTTCAGCTCAAGAGGGTGCTGTCGCAGCCTGCTTGGCTCTGGAGGTCATCCTAGCTGATTGGTGAGCCCAGGTGGGCCTCTCCGCCGTCTGGCCTACCCTGGAAGGTGTTCCCACCGTCAGGTCCGCCCAGGTGGCCATTACCGCTGCCTGCTCCGCCCAGGAGGATGTCTCCGCCGCAGCCTCAGGAACTCAGCTGGAGTTGCTGCAATGGCACTCCAGCCCCAGCAAATCCCCATGACCTTTGGTGTCTACTAGGGATGTAATGGTATCAAAATTTCATGGCACGGTAATACCTCAGTATGAATGGCAATGTACTGTATTTATTGAATCATTTACATAAAAAACTAAACTAATTAAGAGTCTCAAAAAAAGTGCCAGAAGTGTTTATTAAACAGTTTACATGAACACTGAACATATCAATGGCACAAACATTAGGCCTCTATCTGTAAACTTTGAAACAGGAACTTTAATTTTAATAACAAATATTATTAAACCTTCGGATTTTAAAACCGCTTTAGATTGCTGGATGACGCCATATATCAATTTGCATATTCATTACATCAGTGCGTCATATTATCTTGCTTCTCTGTGGTCACATAATG
>JAUMHQ010000069.1:159016-169800 GCA_032361165.1 Enteromius paludinosus
TATAATTCATAATAATGAAACCAAGTACACATAAGATATAGACAATGGCTATGCTGTGATTTTGGCTCTATGTGCATCTAAAATAGAGTTAGAAGCAACATAATATATATTTTAACTGAAAGCCCTGCTCCTCTCAGCCGCTCTCTGTACAGAACGGACGCAGAGAGAGGTGTGTGCGCGCACTGTGAAAATGAGCTCAAACTCGTGCTAGCGCGGCAGTACCGGAGACTCGCTCAGGTTGTCCAAGAAGTCTATAGATTTGTCGCTAGTTGCTAAATATAGAGACAAAGTCGCTAAGTTGGCAAAACTGATCTGTATTGACAACAGACCGCAAAGAACGATTGGCACGCTTGGGCTTATGGGAATTGTAGTTCCCGTTACCTCCCGTTCGCTCCATTCGCCTGAGCAAACTTTTCTCAGAAGACCTATCGTTTTATCAAGTCATGCGACCACTGTATTATCGAAAAAATGTGAACACTTTATTGCTAAGAGATGTCGTCATTACTACACATTCATATTAGATGGCTGACATATGCAATTTCATGCTCTAGAAAAGCTGTAGCTGAAAGACTTGCCTAAGCAGATGTGTAATTTAAAATGGAAAAGATTTTGTGTTTACATCATTATAGAGAACTACATAGAATGGTCACTGTATACATAAAGCAGTCTTTCACTATAAAAGCCTTTTTTATCTATTTTTAAATATCCCTTTCTATAGCTTAAGTGATGCCATGTTGGTTCCAAAATAGCAGCAGCTGTTACAGAAGATGACAGAATAGTGAGTGTGTTTCCATCTGCGGTGTGACATGGCCCTGATGAGGAGATTTCTTCTGATGAGAGTAGATGTGTGCATGTACGTGTGTGTTTGCTGGCGGCTGATGAAGGACAGTGCTGCTGGCTTATTGAACTGCCTGAACCACTTTCATGATGAAGACTTTGATTGCAAGTACCTTAGAGCCCACCTGCTGCCTGCAACTGCTGGTGGCCAGAACCTCTGTTTGGGGGGGGGGGGGGGGGGGGGTTGTGTTTGACTTCACACGCTTGCTTACATCACTGTGTGGGAGTGTGTCCATTCACCATTATTATTTTGCCTTTTTTTTCTCCATCAACCAGAATACTAGCACCCATGATGCCAAGTTGTGTAGTTTCCAAGCCATATCTTCCAAGAGAGCTCCCTAAGTACTCATTTAGCATAGTAATTAATTTGTTGGAATAATTTTGCTCACACAGAGCTTAGAATTAGCCCAAATAACATTATATTTTGGTACTAATTTTACTATTACCTGGTTGAAATATAATGAAATAAATATTGCTTTGTAAATACTCAACAAGTTCAACAAGGTGCTGAAAGAAGACTCATATAATTTTGGCTAATTACCGCAATGGACTAAAAGCATGTAGAGCAAATCTACTGTCTTCTGGATTTACCATGGTAACAATGAACTGAATATTTCCAAAAATACCATTTTCACCTTCTTTTTTTTTTTTTTCTCTCTTACGTAAATGCTCACATGTACAGAGTTGTTAATTCAATTAGTATTGGCTTGTCTGAGAAGTAAAAAGTGAATTTTAAATTTCGAATTGTTGTCAGTGTTAAACATTTTTGCAAGAATCACTCCAGTTTCCAATTTCCATTCTGTGTTTTCCATATCCTTTTTCTTTTTTTTTCAGATATGTTTCACAAAATTGATTCCCTGCGGGTAATACCATATTTGTATGCTTCCACAGTAAGTTTTCCCTTTTGGTAAACCTGTGTCTACCCATGTCTGATCATTCTGTAAGTCTCTGCTGGCAGTGTTTCCATACCTACTCTCAGGTAGGACCTGCTCCAGAGGCTATATGTAGTACAGCCCCAGGCCTGGGTCAGTCCATATTATTGTCTTCATGTGGCCTCCCTTTGGGTATAGGATTTGGTCTACAGAGCGCCATTCTCCAGAAGTCTTGCATCCCTGCATTTACTGCTAAGCTGCAACAACAAATAGGAGAAAGACTTGAAGCAATCTTACTTTGAAGGGCAACATTTCTGTGGTGAAAGGAACAGCAGCTTGTCTATCAGCAGCAGTGATGTACTCACCTGTTCTCTCTGCGGATACAAAGTTCAGTAAATATGCGCTGGTAGTAAAGGTCAGCAAATTTACTACCTTTGCATGGCATTTCTCTGTCACTCGGTTGCTTGTCAACATTTGCAATGCCACAAGGCTTTAATGGGGTTCAGGTTATGGCACTTTCCATGGTTCCCATTTGTTGTCACAACATAACTCATAGTGAACGACAAATAGGGACTGTCTCGGTTACGTAGATAAGCCTCATTCCCTGATGGAGGGAATGGGGATCTGATGTCCTCATCACAATCTTAAACCATCACTGGTTTCCAGGGACATGTTCTCCACTAGCTGATATAGGTGTTAAAGTCAGAGATGGTTGGGGCTCCCAAGTGAATTCCCATTTGTCATCACAAAAACATAACGTCTCCGTTTCCTCCTTCAGGGAATGAGGGTTACGCATGTAACCAAGACATTTCACATTGAATGCGAAAACCGACTCGAAAGAAAATGCCAAATTAACTGAATGAATATTTATCTGAATGGATACCTTACTCATTCCTCATCTTTACAGCGGTTCCCAACAATAATGCTTTCATTCATGGAATTTGCCACAAGTTTGATTGATTTTGTGCACTTAAGCAGAACTACGTGGGTGTTTGCACACTCATATCCCTATGTGTTAGTCATCGTTTCGTTTCATGAAATAAGATTATCAGCAGTTTGGCTCTTCGTTTTATTGCTTTCTGCTCAGGAATGACAGATTCTCTCATTGCTGATCTATGTGAATTCATGCCATAGCAAAACAGTCAGCCTCTTTGTGATTTGGGTTTTATTTTGAAATTATGTAAATTATCCTGTATTATTTAAACTGTTTAAAGGGGTCATATCCCTGTGCTGTTTCACATTCCAGTGTGGATTTTATGTATTATATAAACTTGTTGGAGGAAAAAAGCAATTAGTTGATTGAAATGTAACTTTAAATACCTTATGGTCTGTCTAAATATTGGATTGTGTTTGACTGGTAGGTATGCATTAAAAATGGTTAATGCACAGGAAGTTCCAAGCCAGTTTAATCACCTTCCTAAACTTTTTATTACAAAATGTTCTATATGTTGTCAACACAGCCCAACTAATAAAATATTGGTATTGGATTGCTACATTATATTCTAATATATGTGATCACAGTGCATGATCTGTGTCTGATCTGAAGTGGGAACGAATGCTAGAGCTAACGAGCTGTAACTGATGGAAATAACTGTCTTTTTACCCTTCTGGTCTAATATTGCACTGCAAACATCATTAACAGCTTTAATTAGTCAATTCTGGCAAATTACATGCTTCGCATCAGGTGGTTCTCGGCTTCCACATTGTGCGATAAAATCATTTAATGCACAGCTACCCATGCATTATCCAAGGAACTTAAACATAACACAGCAATCATAGTTCAAACTTTAATTAACTATACTCCAGGCAAAAGGGTCAATTTAAAACAGGTTATCTGAGTCTCCAGAAGTCTGCCCTGGGTTTTGGCAATGGCTGTTTTACTGGGCCTGTAGATGTTGCGTAAGCCGTAGTCATGGCACATGGAATCCAATGGCAAAGATGTTACATGGCTTTTGCCGCCCTCGCTGTGCGGTTAACCATTCTAATCAATGCCTGCTAATTAGCTGAGATGCTGGAACAGTGAGTCAGAGGCCACAGATGATGCAGATACGCTCACATTTATGTGCAATATTAGCGCCTAATTCATCTCTTTGACTGTCATCTGCCTGTCTCTGAATGTTTTCGCTGAACTCTTTTAGCCGTAGTTTTCAAAGCAGCATACAGCAGTACACTTAAAGACAATCTATATCTGTCTTATTCTTGTACTGCGTTGTAATTCGGTTGACCTTTTGGAAATAGATATGAGCTAGAGATGCTGATGTAAATATTGATGTAAATAAGGCATTAAGGGTTGAAATCTCTGTTAGACAGTTAATGTATACACGTCTCATTTACTCGAGTTTACCCATCCTTCAATTTGTAATAATAATTGGAAAATGTGTACAGAATGGTGGTAAATATTAACAAGGCTAATTAAAAACCATGCAAAATAATAAGTAAAACAATGACAGACAAGAACTCGTACTTTTTGAAAAGTTTTTTTCACATGATATATGAATGATATAGTAATGGCTTGGAGCTGTTAAGAACGAAACTGAAAAAGCTTGATTACACATTGTACCCCTCCATTTAATACAATACTTTTAATAAAACAGAAAATTATAAAATACATCTGACAATAAGATGCACAAAACCATATGCATAATTGTAATGTATATTTGCCCAATCAATACAACAAAAATACAGGGAGTGTTGTTTGTGATAAACCTGAAAATTTGTCACAGAAATCAATTCTATGTTTGGTGACCGTTTCAATCTATGTCAAGTATGTTTAAGTAAATGTGCAGTGTTGGAAAACAACTTTCACACTTCTAACTGGATAAGAAATCGTCTATATATTACGAACGAGGTAGATCTGTCTCTAAATGATTAGTCTAAAAATCCAAATCACAGCGTCTCTCATAATGAGTCATACTATGAAAGTGTTTTCAGATACCTAGTATTTGACAGTCACCTGTGCTACACCAAATGCAAGGGTTAAATGCGTACATATTCAAAAATGCAGAGAATACATTTTTGTCAAATGAGTCATAGTTACAGCATGCGGCACACAGCACCTTCTCTAGGCTGGTTTTATATGACTGTCTCTGCCACAGCTCTTATTATTTTATTCCGAGCACGTATTTCGTGCTGCTCCCTGACGTTTTTTTCTTAATGAATCCTCCCTCCTCCTTTCTCAATACCACGCAACCACTGCTCTGGCTCCCTCTCACCTCTCATTCTTTCTCTTTGTCCCTCACTCTATTCCCTGTTGACCGTAAAGGTAAAATCACAGATATTGTCACATCAGCCTCACGACTTTGCAGAAACATGAGCTCCTTCTGCTTTAGAAAGCAGTCATATTAAGTGATTTCAGGTACATCAGTCAGTATTCACATAAAATAAGGCTTTTTAAAAAGATGTTTTTTTTTTGTTCTTCTTCACAAAAACGAGTGGTGGGTAATACAAAAATATCTACTGTTAAAATGCAGGCTCTCAGAGAACACATACAAACAGTTGTCAGTTGTTCTCACAGAGAAATATACAAAATAGATATATAATAAAATATAGAACATATATATGACCAAAAACAGATGTACAATACATAGCAAAAAATCAACAGCCTTACAAACAGCCTTAAACTCCTTAAAGACACCGAAGCTCAAATACATAAACAGTGCAAATAGATTCAAAGTACTGAACCGAAATACTGATCATTTTCACATATGCAGCATATTCTAAAATGTACCACTTTTCACATGTCAGTAATTCAGGTTCTTTTTCTACTTCACATTCAATAGACTGACATTGTTGCAAGACACTGGTTTACTGCTAACATGTCAGTAGATATGTGGTGATGCGTGTCTCTACTGCTCTACTCTGCTGGAGTTAGCTACAGTGTGCATTTGAAATCTTCTATTACTTAAATTCTCGCACATACATACACACACTCTCTCCCTCACACACACACACACACACACGCGCGCGCGGGTTTACAGAAATGCATGCGAGCAAGTATTAACGTTTTCATGTTCACATACACTGACCCCAGGTTTCTTTTTGCAGAAGTCACTTGATGGACAAAACGATGGGTAAGAGCAAAATAACAGTCTAGAATGTCAATCACACTTCTTTGTTACAACATAAATACGTAATCGTGCACAAATTTCACTTAAATATCAAAAAATGTTAAAAGAGTTCATTTGTCATGCAAAACATGAGCTCAAATTAGCTTGTCCTTGTACAACTAGATCTGTTGTGACAAATGGTGAAAATAAATAAATCCTGGCACTGCAAGTATACTTAATCAAAAATGATGTACTTGTTAACATAAGTAGCTGTCATTCTTTCATCAGTGTTCATATTTCTCACTAAAGCCTTCCTTCACTGACCTGGAGTCAGCCGTCCAGTTATTTATTTATAGTCTTACTTTCATAAATCCCCCAAGAAGAATCAGGGAAAGTTGCAGCATTTAAAGTTTTAAGTCTCCTGTTTCTCCAGTGACAGATTCTCCAGGTTTAAACACGATACATGAACACACACACACACACACACACACACAGACTTTTACATAATTTATAAAATGCATTTGACTGTGTAGTGTTGCTAAATGTATCCACAGGCCGTCAGCGACTGCGAGGCACCTAAAAACTTTTCTGGTGATTTTGTGAAGTGCGTCTCATAGAGTGCACTGCTCTGAGCTGAAGATGCCTCCCTCTTTCTTTTCTCTCCTCCGAGACCGATGCACCTTCCAGCACGCAGCCGCTATCAACAGCATGACGAACCCTGTGACCAGCAGCACCAGAGACACCACTTTAGTTTGGGGCAGAGTGTTGAAGGTGAACGTGACGCCGGTTCCCGCCATGCCGATCACCAGGGAGATGACCCCGAAGGGAAACACGCAGCGGTACCAGGACTTCTCAGTGCCGCCGGTGGCCTGGGCCAGGCGCTCCAGAGTGGACAGGTCCTCCGGGGCTTTGGGTGCAGCCATCGGGGGCATCCCGTCACGGGCCAGGCTGCATTCAGGGTCCAGCATGGCCAGCTGCGTGGAGGCTGGAGGCTGGCAGGGCAAGCGGCCAGACGAGCAGCCCATCTCACTGACCTTCTGAGTGTCGCCGCTGAAGCTTTTTCTGCTTGCTGTTACTCCTCCTGCTGGCTCTGTCAGGAGTGAGCATTTGCCTGGGAAGAAGAGATATTTTTGGGGATGATCTATTTATAGAGCTCCGTGAGTACAGGAAGAATCATGCAGTCATTATCGGCTAAGATGACAGGTTTACTCACTTCCTCTCTCAGGCTGCGTTGTGTTCCTTGCTCGGCTGCATTTGGTGTGTCTGCCCTGCTTGTAACAGCAGCACATTGTCTGTTTTGCTAGCAGAGCTGACTGGAGTATACAGAGCTGAGGACCAGGGAGGAGCCAATGAGAGCAGAGGGGCCAGCGGGAGCCTCTGATTGGCTGCCATTCTCCTGCGACATCACAGATGGTTGAGAGAGCTCCAAACACGAGTGTTATTGATGATGCTGATATATCCACAGTTTATGCCACCTACATTCATGCTCATCTCCTCCATCTAACACTTTCCATCTGTTTCTCTATAAATACATAGAATATGATTCCGTTTATTAAATTCAAAAGACGAAACAACAAATGCATAAATTAATGACTGAAGGCATGCGAGTGTATGTGTGCGTGTGTGTTAACGTGGTACCCCTTACATCATGACCAAATGTCCCCACAAGGATAGTAATACGAGTAAATTTGAAAACAATGAGGAAACGAGCTTAAATCATGCATAAACCCTATAAACCCTGATACATCTTTTCAGTCAGTACTAATAATAGCACATATATTTACTCTCCACATCAGCACTCAAAGAAAAGCTGGGCACAAAGCAGCATAACACTCTCCCCAATGGAACATGATGCACAAAAAATTTGCTATTTATCTGCAAGAAGCTTTTTTGATAAAGATGTTCAACATCTGCAGTGCATGTGGATAATTGCATGCTTGTTTCTATTTATACAGTCATGAGTACCAAACCGGGGGATTTCATGTAACAAGCACAGAGTAAGAACAATGTGATCTGATTTGCTGTATCAAATTCTGCACAAATTACACAGAGTACATTTGGTCAAAAGAGAATATTTTGAAGGAGCAACAGAAGTGTTGCATTTCCTGCACTTATGTATATCTCTCCTTCCAATATGGTGTTCAAGTCTGTCGTGGGAAGCAAAGTGTAACCTGCAGGGTCTTATCGAATAGCAATGAAAATTTCCCTCTAATGGATGGTGCAGGTGACTGGACACAGAAAGAACGAGGAGAAGAGGAGGAGTAAACACATTCAAACTGGCACTTGGGTGTATAGAAATTCATTGAAGTAATACATAGGAAACAAATGCTGAATATCAGATGGACCCGAGGAGCGTTACCGCAGTGAGAAGTTGCCATATGTCTTGTCACCTGACCTTTCTGTGTGACTCACTAGTGCTCAGGGAGGTACAACTGGAGCTCTGCCTACGGCTCCACCTGTCACCCGGTCTGGTGTCATTTGTGCCAACTTACCATTGCATCTTTGCCAATGAACAAGCCTACAGCAATAGATAGAGAAATGTAGTTGTCAATATTTGTACTCTGTGTCCATTTAAGACACCTGTACCAATACAGACCGGGGTCAGCTTGCTGGAGATTGTGTCTTTAAGCAGCTACAACAAAAGCGAGTCACGACCTAGAGGCTTGGATGCTGCTGATGGGTAATTAACCCAGATCTTAAGAAGCTTTTGGGCGTCCATGGCATGAGGAGCACTGATGGACGTATTTGAAAGAAAAGAAAGAGCAATAATGATCTCCTTTGTTGCTTCTAATCCATATTGTATGACCTGACATGGGGTTGACAGAGGCAAGCTTTTTCACTTTTCAAGTCTGATTTCAGTGAAAGAGCTTTTATTGGACTGTGCGAGAAACCTGAAGAGAGCATACACTGATATTTTGCGAAATCAAATTTCAGAATTTGACTGTCCCAGATAAAATGTTTCATTTATTAAATTATTTTCCAAGACAAACATGGTAACTTTAGTATAGAGATCAATATTCATGAGCATATTCTACATCCCTAATCCTACCCAATACCTACAGTTCACAGCTGCCTTACTATTAACTATTAATAAGCATCAAATTAGGGGTTTGAGGAAAAAAAGTTGTGATTTTTAACACTGGATCTTAAAATAATCAATAGTGATGGAAATACGCAAGATGAAAACTTGATGATGATGATGAAAATGGTAGCATCTTTCTCCCCCAATAAATATAAAAAAATATCCTAATATCCTTTTAGATGCTGGTTCAACAAACAAGCTTTTCTGTAGATAGAATATCTCAAAAATATAATTTCTTCTTTTGTGTTCCGCATGAGAACGTCAATCATATAAATTTAGAACGATGTGAGGGAGACTAAATAATAACAGAAGGGATGTTTTTGGGTGCACTGATCCTTGTCCCACTTTAACTAACAACTGCGTACTTACATAGTAACTAGATGTGTATGTAGTATGTAATGACAGTTTGAGTACATAGTATTTACAGCAGGGCTGTACATGTAGATGTAAAAACACGACTCTCATGATCCTGTCTGATTTTCCTCTACAACACATCCTTCTACAAACTGAGCTACATCAACCTTAAACTGTTTTAACATATTTGTACAAACAACCTTTACAATTAGTTGGAGAACTTGAACAAACAATGGACATTTAATTTGTAACAGTATTTGCTACTTAATTATTGAAAATTAACCTTATTAATGAAAAGTGTTAGATTTCCAGTAGATGATGTAATACTTAACTATAGCCCTTTTATCGCCACAAAGTAAACTGAAAAACGTGTATCTTTAAAGTCGATTTTACATAAATCATAAATAAATTACATAATTAACACATTTTTTTTCTTCTGGTAGATGTTTACAGATAAATTGTCAGGTAGCTGATGCACGTGAAAGTGGTTGCACAAGGAAAGACCACATGTCGAGTCAGGACAGTAATAAAACAGTTATTTTTTTGTGGGACAATCTCACTCTCTTTTTGGTAATGAAAAAATAAATTGTTAAAAAAAATAAATAAATGGCACCCCTAGGGATCAGCACACCATTAGCATTTGCCTATACTGCACATGCCCAGGGCCGGCCCTGATTTACAGCTATAATGTTTGAGTAACTATAACAACCAACTAAATGGTATGTGTATGTACAAATGTTTAACAGCACATTGGTAACAACTCTTTTTGGTAAAGAAAGTACAAATGTGTAATTAGACTAACAGCACTTTTTGGTAAAGAATGTGTTACACTTTGTATTAAGTAAACAGTTCCTATGGATTTATAGCCCTCTCGTAACTTGGGCTTTACACATAAATGGTGCTTGGTGTCTAGAATGTTACACTTTATATTAAGTAGACAGTTCCTGAGGAGTTACAATGTAATAACACTGATATTACAGTGGTGCACTAACTTGAGATCCAACTAATCGCACTTTACATATCCATAAACCTACCCGTTTCCATCCCCTGGATCTCACTTTCTCCCCTAACACTACCCATCTCCAACACCTGGATCAAATTGTTCCAATTACCCATATACAAATGTAGTTAAATATGTCCTGTTACACATTTGCACTTACGCAAATCATTTGGATGGTTGTTACAGTGTGTAGTGTAGTGTAGGGTGTGTAGTTACAGAAATATTACAGCTGTGCTGTATGTACCGGTGTGTACTTACACTGTGGTTACATACTAAGTACACAAATAGTTACTATGTAAGTACACAGGTATTAAGGGTCACTTAGTCTCACGTAGCCAGACCTTCAGACTGACAGCTGAAGGTCTGGAATTCATAGCAGCTTTCTTTGACCAAGGCCCACCCATAAGGCCGTTTGACTGACATGTCAAACAACCAATCAAAGTTTGTTTCGTTCAGCGTCACGTTTTCAGGACATGGAAATGTCCCCACAACAACAGACCGGTGTGCAACAGCCAAATCACCCTGCAGCCCAAGCCTGGTTGCCCACTGAAGCTAAGCAGGGTTGAGCCTGGTCAGTACCTGGATGGGAGACC
>JAUMHQ010000069.1:177511-180011 GCA_032361165.1 Enteromius paludinosus
GTCCATGTACTGAACTGTTATTATTCAACCATGCCAAGGTCAATTCAGTTTTCCATTCTATGGCACCTTTAAAATAACATGATAGGACACACCGATTTTCAGTATCAAACAGCAAACCTAACTGTTTTGTAAAGCTAAAAATAGCTGGATGAAGATGAGACCGGAAGCGTGACCTATAGAATCAGGAAAAAGGTGGATAGAAATATTCAAATATACTACTTTAAATACTTGAATAACCATAAAGGAACACGTCACTTTAAAAAGTAGGCTCATTTTCCAAATCACTTAGTTAAACCGTTGAGTTTGACCATTTTGAATCCATTCAGCCGACCTCCCGGTCTAGCGAGAGCACTTAACTGCAGTAAGGAACAAGGAACTTTGCTTCATAAGGCTTGCATCCAGCTTAATTAAGGTGCAAAGCGCCTGTTGCACCCACAGTACGACAGCAAGGTTTCTTGATTATTACGCCAGAAATAGAATATAGTTCCTAGCCATATCAGGCTAGAAAATTGCAACTATTAATTTTCCGTAGGTCTTAGTACACGATGCAAATACAGAAGAGTCATTTTAAATAGGAAAAATATTGAAAGGCTTTGGTCATTTTTGAGCGAGATGCTACTGATCTAATCTGATTCAATGATCTATGCTAAGCTGCGTCTAAAAGTACTCTGTGCTCTAAGTGCTATTTTCATGAAAAAAAAGTGGCGTGTTCCATGATTGAGTCATCTTGACTGTTCTGTTATCTTTTTTCATTTCAGATGATGGATAACATATTAGGAAAGACTAAATTTGCTCAGAGAGGCCCTGCTTCAGCCACTCTTGTTGGATTTGCAGCCACAGCCAAAGCAGGTGTCAGATCAGAGGATCATGCATCCAGCAGCATGCCAGCGGCTGCAATGGCCGCCTCGTGTCTAATTCCCACTAGAATTATCACAACCTCTTCCCAGATCCCTACACTGGTGACGTCCCCAGTGCTGTGCAAAGTCACTCCAAAATTAAATCCCAGCCCCTCCTGTGACACATCAGACACATCTTTACCTTCCCTTTCACCAAAGCCAGTGCCGCTGGTGAACCGTCAGCCGCTGAAGCGGAGGTTACGCCATCTTCGGCTGAACTCCATGGCCTCTCGTGTAGCTCAGCAGCAGGGGCAAGCTGAGGAACGCACAGCACTTCTTTGCAGTTTCCTCACTGCTCAAGAAGAGCGCATCCGATTAGACGAGCAACACCAGCGCAAGACAGATGCACGTGAACGACGCAAGGAAAAATCTGCACGAGCCATGGCTGATGCGATGGGGAGGATGGCCACGGCACTAGAGTTGATCTCATCCAAGCAGGACACCATTATTGCTTTACTTCAGAGACTGGCTGATAAGCACTAAAATTGTATATTGTCATTGTATAAGTCATTGTTTTGCGAAGCTGTTTGCAGTTTAAAAAGATTAAAAACATGCACTCTTTTAGTTATTAACAACATATACACAGCACAATGTCATGTTTCAATAAAAAAAAACTGTTATTATGCCTTCAGTTCTTCAAAGGCCCCAGTCCTTACTTTAATACCAATTTGGATATAATAATATAATACAATTATACTTGCAATGGGTCGTTCACAAGCTGTACTTGTCATAAAGAGAGCACCATCGTTGAAAAAAGTGATTGGTTGGTCAATATGATTGACGCACTTGGTTTTGACTTGTAACCGGTGAGTGGATGCGTTACAGAATTTCACTGATAATGATAATGTATTTTTAATTGTTAACTATTAATGGCATCACATGGGGTAGCCTAAAACGTCACATGAAAAATGGCTTGTTCGTTTTAAGGCCAATGCTCGTTGGTTCTTATAGCGCCAGGCAGTATTGTTTTCCTAACTGAAACTCATCAGCTTGTTCTCGGGGCTAGTGATGCTTCGTATGAAGTTCAAGTGGCAAACACGGTTTTAGCTTAGCTTAACAACTGAAAATACACATAAGCAGCGATGTGATGGGGACGTCACTGTAGATACTAAACCAAAAACGTGTACATAGCTTACATCGACCGCGTGGCCTAATGGATAAGGCGTCTGACTTCGGATCAGAAGATTGAGGGTTCGAGTCCCTTCGTGGTCGAATTTTCTTATTTTTACTTTTTGTCATACAAAAGCATACCAGTTTGAACTAAACTTGAAAACCGCGAATTTGCATTTCAAAATGACATGTAAGTATAGCAACACGGTACCGCGTCGTCAAATACACTGTTGAGCTGATTACTAATAGCAGATGTGTCGCGTGGGTTGCCGTCGCAGCAGAGTGGCGCAGCGGAAGCGTGCTGGGCCCATAACCCAGAGGTCGATGGATCGAAACCATCCTCTGCTAAGCTTTTTTTTTTTTTACTTATCTTCTATTTGACTAATTATATATTTTTTAATATATTTTAAACTTTTAAAAAAGGTTGTTTTTTATTTATGAATGGCAAGTGTACTGTATGAGTCAATTCTAGTGTCAAACAGATATCTTAATTC
>JAUMHQ010000069.1:182511-197365 GCA_032361165.1 Enteromius paludinosus
AGTCAAATAACGTCAAGCACTATGAATTTATTACCATCAAATCCTCACGGTAATGGATTACTTTATGCTGGATTTAACCAGGATCACGGTAAGATGTTTACTATTAGCTAAAGCAAGCTAACGTGACTCTTTCCATTACATTTAAGAATCAAATAGCTCATAGAACTGTTTACAACTGTTAGACATCAAAAACACATCAGTTTTAGAGGTTGTGCGTTAAGCCCAAACGTATATATTTGAAACATATACTTCACTTCATAAACAAGAGAACTGTTTTGCATAGCAAGCTAGCGAACTTGAACAGCTGGTTAGCCATAAAGATGAAGTCACATGAGTGTCTTCCTTTTAGGGCGGCTGTCAGCGTTTTTTATTTGTTTTAATTTATTGTTTGTGCTTTAACTGACCGACAACGCTATGTATGAACATGAACTTTAATGTTTTTAAAAGGTACCACATTTCAACAAATCAAGTAAACATTGACAGCAGGCTAATACCAGCGCTAGCGCAACAACTGCTAAAACGTTAATGTGACTTTCAGGGAATTAATCGGGGCTTTTGTGTTTCAGTGAACTTGATTAACATTGTATTGCATTGTAACGTTACTTGGAGTTTATTTAAATGACTGAATTAACAAATACACCACAATGTGGGATCACCTGACTGTGTTTTAAAAGCAGCATTTACTGACGCATAGCCCATAAAAAATTAAGATGATAAAGGTTTAAACTAAGGATTAATGCAGGTTGCTTTCTGGCACAGTCATTTACACCGAGTCATAGCCGGATGTCATAAAGAGCCATCAATAAGTGAATAACAGTGCTCGTCTTTTGTCATCCCAACAGAGTGCTGACATGCAGCATCCTCAATCTCTCTCAATTCAGCTCTGGAAATTTTAGAGACCGCTGCAAAATGATCAGTTTCTCTGCTTTCACTATTTGCATTCGAGTAAAATTAACTTTTTTTTTTTTTTGATTATGTTAAGTACTGGCAACATTGTCATTTGGAGCATTTATTAATGACAACTGGTCAAAATAACTAAAAATTGCACGTTCACACCTCAAATAAAGCAAAGAAAACGTTCATATTCAGTTTTAAACGACACGATACTCTAATGTAAGAGTTAATCAATATGTTCTGGAATAACCCCGATTTTCACTCACAGCTTTCATGCGTCTTGGTATGCTCTCCTCCAGTCTTTCACATTACTGTCGGTTGTCTTTATGCCACTACTGGCACAAAAATTGACTATGATGGCTTGTGACCATCTATCTTCCTCTTGAGGGGTTTTTATGGGGTTCAGGTCTGGAGATTGGGCTGGCCATGGTTCTTGATCTCCATCCATATCTCAATTGACCTGGTTGTGTGGCCTTGGAGCATTGTCCTACTGTAGGAAAATAAAATGTCAAAGCAGAAGGAAGCAATATTTCCTCCAGAACATCCTTGCACTTATGTGCCCTTCATAAAAATGAATGTCCCTGATTCCAGGCTTGCTGAAGCACCCACAGATCATCACTAATCTGCCAACAAATGTCACAGTGTATGGCTTGTAGGCCTCTCCAGGTTTAACCGGTAGATGAACAGGTGTGGGGCAAAGCATCAGAGATGGCAACCATATTCCAGTCTTATACAGTTCAGTCCTTGTGGTCTTTTGTAAAAACTTTGCTTCTCGTTGGCTTCAGCCCTGCCTCTGTCTTTCTTTCCAGAGATGTACATCTTTTCGGAGCAATTACTATTACTGCTTTCCAAGCATATAGACATACAGGCTTGTGGTTATAATAAGACCTTCATGTAGCCTAGATGTTAAGTCCATCTGTAGTATGGTCCCCTTAAAGGTGAAACTGTAGAGCAGCAGGAAATCCTAGTATTTCCCTTAAAATGTCTTTTTTTTTTCTCCCACCAGGATGTTTTGCATGTGGAATGGAAAATGGATTCAGGGTGTATAACACAGATCCTCTCAAAGAAAAGGAAAAACAAGGTGAGTGTGTTAATAAGTGAGTTTCAGCTGAGATAGCAATTTCCGATTTTTGCTTGTGATTTTAAAACTCAATGCAAATACACACAACTAATAAAGACTACTAGTCTTTTGTCTCGCAGAAGTTTAGTATAAACGCATGATATCACTCAGAAATTATTTTTCCAGAAACATAAGGATTAACATTTAGCAACAGTTATTCATTCACTATTGGCAGTTTATGGGATCTTTGTCAGCGACAGTATCCCAGCTTTATTGCAGTTAGCTGTTGACTCTCATTAAGTCTCTTTGCTCTCAGAGTTTCTTGAGGGAGGAGTTGGTCACGTGGAGATGCTTTTCCGATGCAATTATCTTGCACTTGTTGGAGGCGGAAAGAAACCAAAGTACCCTCCCAATAAAGGTACATTTCTCTTTGAGAAGGCAGTTGTTTGGTGTCTTTTTGCCTTGTTAATACATGTTCTACTTGATTTTGCATCTGGTTGACACACACATTATTTTGGCAAGTAAATCTTTCCTGTTTTTGTGTTAGTGATGATTTGGGATGACCTGAAGAAAAAGACTGTGATAGAGATTGAGTTTTCCACAGAAGTCAAAGCTGTCAAGCTTCGCCGTGACAGGTATTGAACTCATATGTATTCTTCCTTTAAATGTTTTGGTCTAATAATTGTTTGACTGATTCAGGATATTTTAAAATATCTTAATTTTAGGCAAATTGTTTTCCTAAATTGATACTGAAAGGCTGGAAAAGCTTCTTTATGATAGCTGAAGATATCAGTCACTTCATCCTGACTTCTGCACTCTCTCATTACAATATTATTGACATCATAGCCACTCCTTGTTGGTTAAAATGAGAGGATTGGGGTATATGCAGCTCTCAGTGAGCTCACGCTAAAAGAAAACTAATGAGTGGATTCTGACTAACCTTAACACCCCTGATCGGCCGTTGCATCAGACACGCCCATGATTGTGCAACGCTTCAAAAACACATTAAAATTAGAAACATTTGAAGCTCTCCAGATCGCGCACACATCCTACAAAAGCAGCCCGCCATCAGAGTCTGTATGTTCCGACAACGCTGGTCCTTAGTTTGAGGCTTTATTAGGAAAACAATAAAGATTAGCTTGAAATTCCTAATAAAGAACAAAGAGCTAAGTGTGGTTTGTTCCGTGTTTCAGAATCGTGGTGGTCCTGGACTCCATGATTAAAGTCTTCACGTTTACTCATAATCCTCATCAGCTGCATGTCTTTGAAACATGCTATAACCCTAAAGGTAAGTCGTGTTTTAGCGATTCATCCGTGGTCTTACACTAAGCCACGAGCATTAATACCTGTTAATCTTTACAGGACAAATGTAAAACTCTGATTGTCCTTGCAGGTTTGTGTGTCTTGTGCCCAAACAGCAACAATTCATTGCTAGCGTTTCCAGCCACTCACTCCGGACACGTTCAGATCATAGATCTGGCCAATACGGAGAAACCACCCGTGGATATTCCTGCACACGAAGGAGCGCTTTGCTGCATCGCTCTCAACCTTCAGGGCACACGAATAGCCACGGCATCTGAAAAAGTCAGTGGCACTGTTGATTTCGCCGTGATCTAATCATTTGTTTTACATGTGTGACATACAGAGCAGATCGATTTGATCATGTGACTAGATTCACATAGATTGTTCCAGCACTGCATGTCAGTGATTGGCTAACGGAGGAAATGTCTTCCCTCTAGGGGACCCTGATCAGAATATTCGACACCTCAGCAGGTCATCTTATTCAGGAGCTGAGAAGAGGATCACAAACTGCCAATATATACTGGTAATCCACTGCACCCGTGCTATCCTATTGTTACTCTAAAGGGGGAATATGTGTGTATTTATAACCGAGTGTATTTCTATTTCAGCATCAATTTCAACCAAGATGCCTCTCTTATCTGTGTATCGAGTGACCATGGCACAGTCCACATATTTGCTGCAGAGGATCCCAAAAGGAACAAGCAATCCAGGTCTGAGTTAGAAGACACGGAAATCCTCACCCTTTTATTATCCTGCGTATTTTATTGCAAATGTTGTTTACAGTCCTCAACCCTTCTTTTACCACAGCTTGGCATCGGCCAGTTTTCTCCCCAAGTATTTCAGCTCCAAATGGAGTTTCTCCAAGTTCCAGGTTCCATCAGGTTCGCCCTGCGTCTGTGCCTTTGGAACAGAACCCAACGCTGTCATAGGTAGAGTAAAGCGCACACTTTAAACATGCATGTGCTGTGAATAATCAATCGTTTACTGACATGACTTGGAGAATTGTTTACCGTCAGCTGTTTAGTGACTCATTTTCTCTCCCGACCTTCCTCCAGCTATATGTGCTGATGGCAGCTACTACAAGTTTCTGTTCAACCAAAAAGGGGAGTGTTCAAGGGATGTTTACGCTCAGTTCCTGGAAATGACTGACGAGAAGATCTGAGCGTGGACACTACTTCGCTTCACCGGATTGTTTCTTTCTTGAGGACGTCAAAGGACTCGAGTGGCATTCATAGCACAGACTTTTTGGAGATGTCTTTGACACAGACATATGGAGGAGAGACCAAAAGAAACTCTTGGGAGGACTGAAAAACTGTGACTGCAAAAAAACACATGGAGTGACAAGAGGGAAACCTTATTTTTTGAAAGAACAACATTTTTTTAAATTGTCTTCCATTGGATTTTTTAAGCTTCGAATGTCCTTGGCTTGGTAGCGAGATCGAATCTCTTTGTCCACTAACAAAACCTAATCTAATGTAGGAAGAGCAGCGGCGGGTGTAAACATGTACATCATTCACGCTATGTATTTGCAAACTATTTGTTAGTGTTAGATATTGTTTTCTTGCTGTATGAATGCAGGACACCGACTGAAAATGATGTAACTACATAGTATTTAGTCTAGTATAACAAAGCCGCTGTTTTATTGTGCAAATGTGTGCTCCTCATTTCACGTATTTGTTGGCTTTAACAAAATCAAATTAATATAATCAGTTCTCTGTAAAGGTTTTCCTTCAGTCACCGTAATATCACACAAGATATGTGATGGATATACACAACATATTAGGCCATGGGGTGTAAAGAAGAATCGCACCGTCGTATTTAATCTACATTTACACTCGAAATGGTTTAAAATAAAATGATCAACTCTACAATTCTGTTTTCTTCCCAAGGTAACTGAGGATAACTACATTGCTACTTCACAAGAGGTTAATTCTAGGGTGGTTGCAGATGAATGCATCTTTTTGTTTTTTACCAGTAGAAATAGCACTTTATGTAGTGTTGTAGTAGCCACTGACGCCCTGACCTTGGATTTTTTCTTTTTTTTAAAGACTAATGCACTCAGATTGCAGTGCCCGGTCTTACCACCTGAAGAACATGGTGTTTTTATGTTTTTGTCTTAATTCTTGTAGCCGTTCTTTGAAATGTATCTATAAGCTATTTTGTTACTCATTTTTGATGCTTTTGTCATTGGTAATGTGCAAGTGATAATGCATAATTCCATGAAAATGATGGCCACAGAATTCAGTATCATGACAAATTAAAGATGATTGTAAAATCAAGAACGGCAATTATTTTATATACGTTTTCTCCAGGCCTCGAATGATTGGACAGACAGATGATGTGTGCTTATTGTTCTCTTGGTAGAAAGATGTGTATTAATGTATCTGCTTTCCCTGTGTGTGTACAGGTTTATATATCGTGGTGGGGACCTAAAAATGCAAAAAGATTTCACTAAGGTGTAGGGCAATAGAAAATATAGTTTGTGCAGTATAAAAACCATAACGCATATACAGTCCCTGCGAGGATAGGTAAACATTCGTTGTAGTGTAATGTGATAAACATGGCAAAGTTTACAAAGTTGGTAAAGAAAGTACTGAAATGATCCATAGATTTATAATTTAGCTCTAATGTGCAATGCATACCAAATTATTAAAAATCACATTTAATACAGAGTAAACTGTATTGATGTACTCTCAATAGAAGAGGGTGTTATATGAAAGATGCCATTAATAACAGTTTCCAAGCTGGGTTTCTAATATAAGCGTAATTAAGACACGATTATTGCCAAGGCAACCGAAGTCCTGTTCTGCTCTTCGTTAAACCACACTAATTTTATGCGTAGGGTGCCATGAAACGAGAGCATCACTAGACAAACTCCGTAGCATCGCCTATCCGCCTCTTTAGAACACACCAATTACATGCGTGTCAACCAACACACGGCGCAACCAACCCTCGCCGCTACATGCTTGTTCGTCTCACCGCCGATTGGTGGATTCCATTTTTCCCCTCACGAGACGCAGAGTCATTGGTCGAAAATGCTGCCAATCAGTCAGGCCCCGCCTCCAGGGTTTGTTTGGTAGAGTTGATCGGTTTCTCATTCTCTCTGTCGCGGCTGTGGGTTGGAGCCGCTGTCCCTGGACTGGCACTTTCCTTCGTATTTATTTCTCATCCTTTGATTCGATCCCCCCACTAAATTTTGCAAGCAGACCTTCCGACCGCGCATCAGCAGTCTGCTCCTTCATTTTGATAGTCTTAAATTCCCGTCAAGAGAAATAATAAAGATGGCGGTGAGCGGGATGTCAGGGTCGGTTGTTGCCCGGCTCGAGGGCCGAGAATTCGAGTATTTGATGAAGAAGCGCTCGGTCACCATCGGTCGGAATTCATCACAAGGCTCCGTGGACGTGAGCATGGGCCATTCGAGCTTTATTTCACGGAGGCACCTAGAGATTTTCTCCGCCGGCGAGGATGGAACGGGAAGCGGAGATTTCTACCTTCGATGCCTCGGCAAAAACGGGGTGTTCGTGGACGGGGTGTTTCAGAGACGAGGGGCTCCTCCTCTCCAGCTTCCCCGCATGTAAGCTCACGACTGTCGGTAGGAATTAGACCAGCGCCGGGCGCGTGCTGGCGTTTGCGACGATCGCTCGCGCTATTTGTTTTGTTTCGCGAGCAGCACGTGTCGATTATGACAACCTCGACTAACGCACGTCTCGCGCTGCAGCCTTCGATTAGCACAACAGCTAACCATTCACCTCAGACTGTTTACACAACATTAGTCACTACGCTCGAGGGTTACTTCTGCTTTTTGTCGTTATCTTTAGGAGCCGAGCCTTTAGGATGTTACGATATAAGACGACCGCAGCACTGTTATTATTGCCAATATGACAAAAATCCTCTGGCCGGTGTGTTTTGGGTTCATTCAGTCCCTGATGCCCTCAGCTGACCCAAATCTGGCAAGTTAATGAAATATGACGTATGCCTGGGGCTCTAATTTTAACGAGAGGATCAGATATGGTCACAATAGCAATAGCCTGTTTAATATTGTGTATATGTTTTTATGCAATTTATTTAATGTTAGTGAGAATATGTCGTTCGTGTCTATTGTAGTCGTAGGTTTTAAATGTTGCATTTAGTGGCATTGCGTGCATTATTAAAAAGCTGCAATGTTTACATAAATGTATAGTTTGTGTACATTTATAGTGTTTCCATTATGTGCCTGATGGATGTCAAGTTATGACCTTGTGTTTTATTGTTGCAAATGGATTTATCTGTATCTGATGCACTTCACCTCAATTGATTAATCCCACTTTAAGTTCACAGCTGAGCAGTTTTATTTGTATGTATATATGTATGATATGAGGTGTGAACGCACTGCAACGTTATTGTTGTACTGATAAAATGCATTTATTTAATCGGGTCAAGCTGGGGTCCATTTGTAAACCGGCTTTACTTTTGTATTCTGTTGTGGGCTGGTTTGTGTATCAGCGTCTGTTTTATTTTCAATATGCTACTCTATAAACATCACTGCACAAGTGTTTAAAAATCTAACCCTGCTGCCTATTTTGCAGGTGTACTTTCAGATTTCCCAGTACGAATATCAAAATTACGTTCACTGCCTTGTCCAGCGACAAGAGAGACCGCAGGAACGCGCCGGAGTCTCCTGTGAAAGCGGTCCAACCCCAGATCTCGCCGCTGACCATCAACATTCCAGACAACATCGCCCACCTGATGAGCCCCCTCCCATCTCCAACAGGTACAATCAGGTAAACACATCTGCTTTTCTCATACTGACCTTTATTCCTAAGCCCTTGCACTCGTTATGATATTTTAAAAAATGAGAGATTTAACTTATGACGTCGTTTTTCTTCAGCGCTGCCAACTCCTGTCCCTCAAGTCCCCGAGGTGCAGGACTGTCCAGTTATAAAATGGGTCGTGGTCTCACAGCCGAGCTCATCAATGAAAACTCCCAATCTGAAAATGACAAGGAAGCGTCTGGAGGAGACAGTCCAAAAGTATGAGATGTTTTACAAATGCATGCTGCCATATTGAATGTTGGCGTCTTGTTAGACATTTTCTGAAATCGATTAGTCAAATCTGAAATGCAGTAACCTGTCTCGCCGCTCTTTTTCTTGTCTTTTAACAGGATGACTCTAAGCCTCCTTACTCGTATGCACAGCTTATTGTTCAAGCCATCACAATGGCACCAGACAAACAGCTAACACTGAATGGAATATATACCCACATTACTAAGAATTATCCATATTACAGGACGGCAGACAAGGGCTGGCAAGTGAGTGTCAATCAGATCTTCTGTTTGCAGTGTGTAGAGTCTTGAGACTGTTTAGAGTCACTTAATGTATCTAGTCATTGTTTTAGTGCAGTTGCATTTCTGTGTGGTTGAGGTGGACTTGTTGAGCAGTCCCAGGCAGATCTTTTTTTTTTTTTTTTTTAATGGAGCTGAGAATAACAAGCACTTGTTAATAGCTTTCTGAATTAGTGAAAATGTTCAAAGAGCTCACACCATGAGGAATCTCAATGCTTTCTTTGAGCTTTTGCTTGTTTCATATACGGTTTCTTTGGTATATGTCTGGGTATGTTACCCATGCTGTCAGAATGTAATGCAGACTGTTCAGTGTTCCATAATCTTATTTTTTGTTGTTGCCCCTTCACTGCAAATCAGTGCATAGACCATGCCGATGTAATTGAAATATGTGACACATACCACACCAAACTCCAGCCACAGAGCCAGAATAGGGGTGCAAAGCTATTAATGATTTTGCACCATAATAAAGTGTGTTCTACTGAAGAGCGATCATAGAGCAAGACTAAAATCAAATAATTTTGCTACAAAAACCCAAACCTGCTTTATAAGTAGATGTGCACATTGTTACGTTATAATCTGCTTCATCCATGCATTGTTAAATTAAATTTGCACCTTGCGTGGTTACCGAATTGTTAACCCTCATGTTTGCTCTTTTCCAGAACTCGATTCGTCACAATTTGTCCTTAAACCGCTATTTTATCAAAGTGCCCCGATCTCAAGAGGAGCCGGGTAAAGGCTCTTTTTGGAGAATAGACCCCTCATCTGAGGGAAAGCTCATCGAACAAGCTTTCCGCAAGCGCAGGCCACGCGGTGTGCCATGTTTCAGGACCCCACTCGGGCCGCTCTCTTCCAGGTGATCATTCATCATTATTTTCTTCCCTTGTTCTTACTATAATGCCGCTTTTCCACTGCGTGGTACGACTCGGCTCATTACGGCATGGCATGGCACGGCACGGCTCAGTTCGGCTCGGTTTGCGTTTCCAATGCGGTTTAGTAACGCTTTAGAGTGGGCGGGATTATTTACGTCTCGTTTAGGGCTGCAACAACTAGTCGACTAATAATCGCGGAGCGCTTCACATATTATCACAAATACGCAGTGTTTTCAATCATATACTGCTAATTGTAGGTTTCATAGATTTAAAAACACACAAGTACTAGCAAAACCATACATTTATAGTTTATAATATACACGCTGATGTCTATAGAAACGGCAATAATGATCTTTACGATTTGTTATTAAAGCCACATACAGATTGTGTAGGTTACTATAAAGATTACTCTTCTCTTCTCCCCGTTTACCGGAGACTTACTTTAACGTGTTTTGGGAGGAGAGGATGAATTTTGATGTAAATCCCACAGCTCGGATTCAGCGCGGATTAACATGGCGACGCCCATCACCCGGTAAAGATCAACTAACGCGGTCATTATAAACGTGTTTAAATTAGCATATATATTTACTTGCACAGATTTCAAATTTGGAATATAGAATATTTCATAATATAGTCAGTATGTTTGTAAATATGCAACATCCACTCTGGCAGAGCGAATCTTCTCTGCAGCTGGTAACATCTCTCTAAAGGGAGCAAGCCTCACTCAGGACCACGTAGAGATGCTGACTTTCCTCAGTGTGAACAAACTGTTACCTGTTACTTCATTTAGTTATGTTTTGACATGAATGGACCACAGATTTTTTGTTTACATTGTTTCAATGCACTTTAGTTTATGGAACAGTATTTATTTTATTGCTGTTTGCAACTCTTTTGTTTACTTGTTTACTGCCATACTGCAAACTTTTCGTTCATATTTGCTATGCAGAAAATGCACTTGGAAGCACTTGCAGTTCATAATGACTAGTCGACTATTGAAATAGTCATTAGTTGCAGCCCTAGTGTCGTTATAGTTGCGCCGCCTCTACTGCCGTGACATACTCTTAAACACGCCACAAACAAACACACAACAGTGGAGTATTTTTCATTCCGCATCGCCCCATCAAGCTCTCGCTGGATCCGCTCCTTGGCTATCAACGAGAGGAACATCTGTACTTCCTCAATAGACCACGAAACAGCCATTTTTGGTTGATACAAAAGTGCGTGTCTTCAAACAAAACGGTTGCGTCCGATCTTTCGCTGGCTGTGCTGATTTAAATCTAGCGGGTCTGCTGTGTCTCGTGTCGCAAGTTCAGTGACGCAGTAATGACGATTTTCTCCGGCCAATCAGTGACCAGCAGAGTTTACACGTCACGTTTTGGTAACGGTACGGCTCGCTTGGAACCTCGCCTGAGGTGGTACTAAAAAAAGGTCCAGGTACTGTTCCCAGTGGAAAACCCCCTAAAAGTGAGCTGTACTGAACCGTACCGTACCGTACTATGCGCCATAAGACTGTTAGACGACATGAGGAGTAATGCAGACTTCACACTGCATGATTTTAGCTCTGATTTCCACTTAGAGAAAGGTTTTGCGGACAAATACTTGAAATCAGAGGCAAATCTCGTTCATGTGAGTGACCATCACACGGTGTGATTAATCAAAGATGTGGTCTGAGAGAATAGAGTCAAAATGAAATGCTGTGTGAAATGAGTTCTGATTAAACAATACGTAAACGATGACCTACAGCCAATAAGAGAGCAAGATACATACAGGGCAGAGGGAAGGTCAGGGAGGAGTTGTAAACCACAATATCACAATAACCATTTCTTCCTCAATAATCTTTTTTTCTTTGCCCTTTCACTGCCAATCAGTGCATAGACCATTTGTGTCTCAGACTTGTGGGCAACCATTTCCAGTTTCACGTGAGAACTCTGATCTCACACTTGAGCGTTTGATGAACCGTTCCTTAATTGTAGTCACACTTTGTAACAAATAGACTCCAGTTGCTCTTATATGCCTTTGTGGTGGTGTGGATCCCTTGAATTAATGCTTTCTTTTCATGCTTTAAAACAAACAGGCCTTCATGAATAATGTATCTTGAGTTTGTTTACACATTTCTCTTCCCTTCCCATCTCAGGAGCGCTCCAGCATCTCCTAACCACACGGGGGCACTGTCAGCCCACTCCAGCGGTGTTCAGACTCCAGACAGCTTATCAAGAGAAGGCTCACCTGTCCCTATGGACCCGGAGCCAACGCCTGCCTCCGCTCCTGCTCCAGCCATACAGCCCAAATTAGCAGTCATACAAGAGGCTTGCTTTGCACAAAATGCTTCAGGTGAGGTCATTCCTCATACTATTTATGCTTATGCACAAGTTAAAGGGATAGTTTGTAGTATAAGAATTGTGCATGGAGTATAATGTTCACAAGTGAATCAAATCAATTTTGAAGCATCATTGTCCAGATATCATGCATGCCTGTAAAAGCCATCAGCTGCATTTTGACCAAACTTATGCTTCGAGACAGGTTCGCCTCTCAACACCCAACCGGTTCTCATCACAGTTCAGCGACAGCTATCGCAGACCATCAAACCTGTGACCTACGCCGTCGCCACTCCCACATCCCAGCAGCCTGTCATGCAAACGGTCCATGTGGTGCATCAGATCCCTGCTGTTTCCGTTGCAACTGTGACCGGACTGTCTACAGCCAACACACACATGGCAGAGCCTGTGTTTACCCAGTCCAGCATCATTAAAGCAGAACCGCACGAAAACGGAGAGCACCAGGAGCTCAAAGGTGAGCATGCAGAATTAGATGTCTTTAAACTGTGCATGTTGTGTATTTTTTATTTTTTTTGTCAGTTGAAGGTCTGCTGTCTGAAGTGGCTCGGTGTATGCGTACAGCCGAATGCACAGACTTTTTCTCGCCAGAAGTTACGACTGATAACACTGTTTTTATACTTGTTTACTCTTTACTCTTCATAGCAAGCAATAGTCTACACTGCAGTCTTCTATAATTTAAGTCTTCTGATGATTAGTCTTTTTCGTTTGTGAACAACTGATCCGATCAGTGTTACCAGTTGTGGGTGAACAGTTCAAGGCGAATGTCTGACCTGCGCATACTCGGGCCAGAGTAAGATGGTTTGCTGGCCAGACTGGGCCTGTGGGCCACCAATTTAATATTGCTGTGTTATAAACCGTCTGTAAGAGTACCTGAAGTCATGCTTGTTTCATGTGTGTCATATTGCACCTCATACTCGCTCTTTTATTTTATACAGACTTTGCCGCTGTCAACTTGTATCTCAGATAAGGATTCTGTTAAAAATGTAATTGTTATTAGTAGTATTGTAATAGTGTAGTATCGTTTGTCTTGCTAAGAGGATGCTTGTTTTTGGCTGGTTCTTGTCAATGTAGATATTTATTTGCCTTTGAAAAGCCATGGTCTCACAGTTTCTTAAATGTCTGGTCTGAATTTGTGGGTCTTTCTTGGCTTAAAGCTGCTTACTGAATGTTTTTTTCTTCGAGTTTAACTCAAATCAATATTTCATGTTCAATTCTTTACTTGTGTGGTAAGTAGCTATGTAATAGTCAGGATAATGTATATCCAGCAAGTGTGTCATTGTGAAGGTTTGGATTAAGGATTAAGACTAGTCTCAAAAATGTGTTTTACACACCGGTTTGTTATTGTCATGCTCTGAAATGTGATGCTGAACGAAACAAACTGTGATTGGTTGTCGGACAAACGGCTAAATGGCCTTGGCCAATGAAACCTGCCATGACCTTCAGCTGTCAGTCTACACGAGACTAGATTAAGACTGGCTGCGTTTACATGAACCATTTCAGATGTCAGAATGAATTGCTAATCTTATATGCTGTTTTTACTTTTTTCTCAGTGAAAGTGGAGCCGGTGCCTGCTATTACAGCCACTTCTGTAGGCGGGACGAGTCGCATTCTTCAGACGTCCCAGTCCAGCCCCATACAGACTGTAACCATAGTGCAACAGGCTCCAATTGGCCAGCATCAACTGCCCGTCAAGGCCATCACTCAAAATGGGACGCATGTGGTCTCTGCTGTTCAAGGATCTGGCAACACAGGTCAGGAACCAACGTCAGCGTTTTCCCTCTCTATTTACATTTTAATTATATTTTACTGCAATTATTTTCTTGTGAAACAAATGTAATGCACACTTTTCCATTATATACAACAAACCCTTAATGTTTCAGTGCACTACATCATAGTTGTATCTTTTATAGATCTAATTTTATTTTAATTGTGTTGTTGGAAACCAAAATTCCCTTGAGGTAATTATATTATAAAAACATCCCTTAAGTTTCAGAACTCAAAAGTTACTCTAAAAAGAGCTTATGTTGAAGGCAGTCTACTGAAATAATAGATTTGCCACGTTTACTTTTATGATGTAATAGTGTGGATAAGTACCGCCTCTGAGAAAATGTCTGTTTAGCCCCGCCCATTCACACGAGTCAGGTCTACGCAGAAACCAAATGATTAAAAAACAAATTGCAAACAAATCTTTGCAGGACCTTCTTCTAATCCCAACCTTATAATGAACATTAGGATCATAATCTTTGTTTAAGTTTTCAGACCATGTTGGTAAGAACTCTTTTGTTCACATTATTTTACCTTGTCTTTATTTAAGACATGGCACAGTTCAGAGAGATTTAAACTTAGACAATGATGTGCCAAAAATGTTGGATCTTACTAGGGCTGGGCAATATATTGCACAATAATTTCATGCACAGTAAAGTCGGTTCTTTGTTAAGCGGTAAATCTCCATCACTTTTTTTTAGTTAATACACAGAGCCATAGATCACTGACCAGCTACGCAATACAAGGTTCAGTTTTGTGGGTGCCTTAGATCTTACTGACAGTCATGTTGCAACTCAAATGTGAGCTGTTGCTTTGTATTTATTGTTGCAAATTTATGCATTTTTAACCTAAATCACCGCAACGTCCATCTATGAAGGAGGTAGACTGTCGAAAATGCACAAGCCAGTCATAGCAGTGTGTGTTTACTTTTGAGTACAATCCGCCACACCTACTCAAACAGAGCGTTCTGATGAGGTGGGGTTAGAATCCTTATTTATTTATCCCAGTTCGATTTAGTGCGCATGTGATTGACAGGACTGGGTCTTTTTTTGACAATAATTCACTAGTGTAGGAATTGCTCTTTTAATCTGATCCAAGCTTTAAAGATACATTTAGTATAGTAACAATACAAAACCCTTCAACATGTAAAAACAATGGAAATTTAGAAACAGTCATGTTAAAAAATGTTTACTTAGCCAAAATATGGGAATGTCGGTTCTTAATGGCCACAACATTTTTAAAGGTGCCATAGAATGCATTGAGAGAATATTTTAAATTGTTCTCTGATATGTACATAGAAGGTATGTAG
>JAUMHQ010000069.1:198817-209305 GCA_032361165.1 Enteromius paludinosus
ATGGTGTTTGAGACTCACAGTATGTTATGTTCATGTACTGAACTGTTATTATTCAACCATGCCAAGGTCAATTCAGTATTCCATTCTATGGCACCTTTAATTTCCCCATAACACGTTTATCACAGAAAACCGGGATTAAAAATGAATAAGAAAATAAATCTGAAAAGGTGAAGACAGTGGATTTGGGAAAATAAACCGTAAATATCATAAAATATGTGGATATTGCAAAACGGAATACACGGCCTGCATGGCTTGGTTTATATGTATGGGTTTGCATGGCTGCTATGGCTACTGCTATTCCATTCATTCAGTTGTGGAATCCGTCTGCTGTTTTCCAGCGAGTCCTCTACACATGCTGGCTACCCATGCCTCGGCCTCGGCGTCTCTACCAACCAAACGGCAAAACGGAGCAGAGCAAGCAGAGCAGCCCGCCACCAAAAGAGTCAAGACTGAAGACGGAGGAGACGTCCCCATCACAGCGGAGAGAGACAAGCAGAACGCCACTGACTAGGGCAGCCATGTCACCACCTTTGACCTCAACCCATTTTTTTTATTTCTCCCCGCCTGCCACGCACCTGCTGCAGCCACATCATCTGTTAATGAATTCGAGGTGCCAAATAGCGAGATGAGAAGTAACATTTAGAATCGAGTAGAGAGAAATGCGAGGTGGAGGAGAAAAGAGAGAGTTGTTGTTGTTCTGAAGGAGGGACAGGGGGCCTTTTACATGGATAGGTAAATACTCACAGATATATGCACACACATATAGTAATATAGCCTGCTTGAAGTTATAAAGTGAAATGTATCATGGGTGTAACCCAGCAAGAGAAGGTCTCCATCGCTATGAACAAACACTAAGCTGAACGTGGATGGAGAGCAAATAGACGGAACCCCCTTTGTGTTACAGAACAAACGACCAGCCAATGACCAATATAAAAATTAATGTAATGTCACGCATGTGTATCAGATGTGTGCTCCCGGTTCCCCCGTTCCAAGTCCGAGGTCTTGAACATTTGCATTTGACTGAAAAGACAGGGCAGATATGGACTTGCCAAACATCATTTAACACCGATTAGCTCTTAAAAATGTGAACCTGCTCCTTTTTTCAACTTCATATTCACAGATGGGAAAAAATGAGCGTTTTTCTCTTGGGCAAAAGGAAATGTGGGGAGTTTTTTTGTTTTTCGTTTTGTTTTTTCCTCCTGTATCATGGCAGCTAGCTACCATGTCCACCTACCTAATGCAGTCTTTAGTAGATATGCAGTATTTTGTCGTACGTGTACTTTAGGATCTTATTTGTGTGTGTTTCCTGAGGCACAAATACTCAACTAAACAGGCAGTGCTGAAGTGAGGTCATTTTTTGTTTTTTTCTTTTCTATTTTATTTTACATTTTTAAAAGACGTGGACTCGTGGTCATGGAAATGAATGTAGTTTCTTCATTTATTATTTTATTTTTCAGAAAAAAACACTATTGAGGGTTTGAGTTATTCGCTATTACATCAAATCAAAATGATGTTTACTCGCATCCTTTTTTTTTTTCATATTTTAACCAGTAACCTATGAGATAAATATATTTCCATTTGTACTTTGTTAAAATATATCAGCTTGCATGAACGTGTTGAGAAAATGTGCTGTATCTGATTCGTTTCCTGACTGCAGGAAACTGCAGAAGATGAAAGAAAAAAAAAAAAAAGGCAAAATAATATTTTATACAATTGGGATCATTGCTGCACTTACCTTTTTGTTTCTGAGATTTCCTTTCCTCCCCATTGTTTTTCCTTTTATATTCAAGATGTCGTTGGCTGTGTTTGTTATCTTTGTGTTGAAGTTGTCTCTTTGCCTGTTAATATTATTTTATTCTGTTCAAACAACTGAAAGAGTCTCACAGATAGTACATGTTCCACAAGGAAAAATAAGTGGTAGATGTTGTTCAGCTTCAGTGGGTATATGCATTTTTTTATAAATTAAATTAAAAACTCCATAATTTCTGTTCTGCATTTGTGTGACCAGTGAAGAGGATGATTGTGACATCTAGATGGCGCTGTATGATACACCTCTGTGCAGGGTGGGATAAATGCTAACTCAACCGTATCCACAACCATAACAAGGGATAATAACAGACAATAGCGGTATATTGTTGTCAAAGGCTTTGTTGACTCTCCATGTGAAGTTAAAGGACACCCAGTAGGGAGGGTTTGCCACAAATCATTAAGGATATGAATGATTTATTGTAAAATACACTGCGTTTTCTTTTTAGGTTGTTGTTGAATTAAGAAAAGATTCTATAGGTAGCTTGTGGACAGAAACTTACTGTTAAATATAAGGGAGTGACATGGATGTGGAATGAATTGTTGCTTAAGACTTTCCTATATATTGTGCCTATTTATATTAGATTTGTGAGGAGGAGGTGAAATATCACACATGTGACCGCAGTAGCCAGTATTTCTTCAAAGGTAACATTACTTTTTTAAGTGATGGTTAAAGCTTTTTTCTTTTCATTTTCTGCAGGACGTTCACAGTGACAGGACCGATAGGATGTTTTCTTCTGCTGCAGTCAATGGTTTCTTCAGGGTTGTGTGATTTTTGTAGGTGTTCGGATCATTCGATATCGCTCTCACGCCTCAGGTGTTGATGAGAAACATGACCCACTGTCCGTCTTGTTCTGCTTGTTGCACAGGTTGTCTTGATTTCTTGAAAGCGCTAATGAATTAATAATAGGATTGTAATTTGCATTTCCATGGTGGCAGAAACTTGTAAAAGGCGATTAACGTGAGATAGCGCTGCCTGGAGTTTACATGAGAGATATTCCAGTTTGAGTTTTTATTGCGTACCAAAACAAACCCTACTTCTGGCAAGCCGCTATCAAACTAGCCCGTCCACGTATGACTTGCCTTCCTCTCCCTTACTGTCCGTTTACTGTGATTGTGAAAGACTTGAGAATTTAATGGCTCAAATATCCAGAAACACAATGGCAGGGTGTGTCTTTAAACTCTTGTATTTGGCTGGCAGGTTTCTCTGGATTTGTAATCATAATGTTAGGTGAAAAGAGTACTTGATAAGAGTACAGTTCACACCTAATTGTACTGTTTATGACAGCTGTGTTTCTAGTAAACACACCGAACAGGTCTTCAGTCCGTTCCTGTGCCATTGGAGAGCTGCGAGATGGAAAAAGGGTGTGACGCTACCAGGTGAACAGGTTTCCTGAAACACTCAGGGTCTGAGGAGAAAATACTTTGATCCCAATAAAAATTTGCTGAGGAATATTTGGAAAGCTTGTTGACTGCTAATAACAGAAACCAGTTAGTGTACATTATTGTAAATCCAGAATATAGGAGCACAGTGTGCTATAAAGCGATGCAGACGTTTCGGAAGAATAAAATCAAAAAAAGATTTTGTAGAAATAATAAAATTCCACATTAAAAAAGTAACTGGCCAAATCATTATCTGAAAACTCTTTATTTGATAAAGATGAAACAAACATTAAAAACTGAAGTTAGACTTTCAGTATAAGTTAAAAATACAAATCATGCGTAAAGTGCGTGTAAAAAATCCCTGATTGAAGACTTCATTTCTCAGTCAGTCCAAATATGAAGGTTTGGTTAAAACATTCCAGTTCTGCTTTTCCTCGTCTTAGGCAGACTGTCGAACAGAAATGCACCTGAGAAGAGAAGAACAGCATCACGTTTCACATGTATCCTGAACTCCATAAAACAAATACTCAAGGAATACACATTGTTAAGGTATAGTTTTGAAATATAATCTTAACGCTGTTTTTCAGTACTGGTCAAAACAAGTCTCAGGTCCAGGTAAAATAAAATTACATATATCCTTTTTTGTTAAACAGTAGGCCTAAAAGAAGTATGTGTTCATGCAGCGGATAGCTACAATGAACATGAACTTAACAGTAATCAACACCAAACTGCAATATGACCCTGGAGCAAATACCATAAAGTTATATAGGCCATCCCTGTTATGTTTTGTAAAGCCCTTGTCCCTCTCTTTCTTTTTGGTTGATTGAAAAATTATATATATATATATATATATATATATATATGACTACAGTAGTCAACATTTTAAGTGGATCAAAAAAGTTGATCAAAGTCGTCCTAAGATAAGAACAGGTATTGTTTTGGTTTTAGGACAACTTTGAAGAAAGGTTTTGATCAGCTTCAAATGTTGACTACTGTGTGTGTGTGTGTGTGTATATATGTATATGTGTGTGTGTGTCACTCTAGCAAGTTCTCAAATCAAAATGAGCATTTTCTCCCAAATACCATTAGATTTGATAACATATTTAACGCATCAATGTCCGAATGTGGTGTAGCAGTAGGGCCTATGCGCAAAAAAAAGCAGAATATCAAATGATGAGAATATACACTATTCAATATCATATTGATAGATGTGGAATAATTGCATGCATAAACGATGTAGACACAAAAACGTAATGTCTGCAAATGAAGGACTAATTAACAGAGATTCCATATGCTTCGTAACAATTTTGGGTGGTTTTAGTGTTTGTCTCATTAGAAAACACTCCATCCAGATAAAATAGAATAAATCATTAGGCTATAATATTATCAGAATCAGGGGCGTCGTAGTTGGGTGAAAAGTGGTTTCTAAAATTACCAGGGCCCCAAGTGGGGGAAGGGCCCCTGAGGAGTGAAATTTTATTTTCCTTTATATATAAATTTAAGATCACAAACAATGTTGTTAACTAATGTAAATGCTAATATTTTGGGAAAATGCATCAGTTGATTGATGTATTAAATAGTGTCGTAGGTGTGAACCTCTCATGGCCACTGCTTTTGCATAGGGCCCAGAATTTGGTGCTAGGCCCCTGAACAGAATTATTAGTTAAAAATATCGAAATGAGCAGTTGACACTTTAATGTAGGCTGGCTCAATCTCCACTGTATTCCGTAGGCTACTGTTTATTAACTTGCCTCCGTTTAGGCTAAATCAAGTTTCCATCATTCTAGGCCATTGCATATTATATAGAAAACTTTTTATTTGACTTCTCTAAAGAATAGCGTCCCATATTTTTGCTATTCTTCAAAATGAACGTAATAGCAGCTGAAATGTCACGTACCAGTCGCTGTTCAGAGGAATCTCTCAACTTTCCCGCTGCTCTGCAGGAAGATCTCGGAGTTCTTCAGGATCTCCAGCTCCACGGTCTTCTCGCTCGGTGGCGCATCGGAGCTTCGGTCGTAAGCTTCATTCGCGCATCCCGCCGTTCCGGAGTTTTCCCACGTTATCCGCGTCGGAGCGTGATGTGGCACATCGCCGTTCATCGACTTCTTAATGCTATCCATGCACTTCTCTCTGTGCATCCCCTTTTTGGACAGTCGCTCCGAGAGCTTCCGCGCCCAGTGCGCAAAGTTATCAAAAGTCCTCTTATCCATATCCTCAGAAGAAACTTTAACATTCACAGTGTACCACATGATCCACCAGAAAAGACTGAGAAATACAATTAAAGAGCCAGTATAGATTAAGAAGTCCCCGTAAAATGTGCCGTTCAATCGCAGATTCGCAAAAATACCGATCAAAAGCAAAGCAAACCCGATCACATCAAATGTAACCCCGAGGAAAAATAGCGCGGCGCAGCCCCCAATACACTTCGGGGCCATTGTCCACCTGTGTCTACATGAAACAACGGGACTAAACGGACTCGTACTTCTCTGGCATTTACTTTTCTACACACCTGTGAAATACACCTGTTCGGAGCACCGCCCAGCATGTGACGTCAAAATGCCTGTGCGCGCGTTGACACGCGGAGTTGTTTTGAGAAAACACGTGCCAAACGGAAGCTTTTCAAATGCGTAGCTACAGTCAATGTTTGTAGCACAACGTTGGGTGTTTCACTTAAGAGTCCAAAAAAACCAACTACACTGTAGCCTTTTTTTATTTCTAAAAGGATTTTTATCCACTTTGCAAAATTGCTAATGCGATGTGACAGGCAGATGGCGCTAATGCTCTTCGCCAACCGTGAGCTACTGCGGACATGCATCAAATAATTAAAAGAGCCACCACAACGTGAGCAAAAACATTGATTTATACCTCCGTTTCTAATGTATGAGTACATATTACAACATTACAACAGCCTTCTCTGTGTGAAATAATCAATGTGAGAAAAGCACGCCTCGGCAATGTTTTATAGATTCCCACCACACTGTGGAGATATTCCTCCAGAAATGAGCAGCTGGCGTTCAGAGTGATGATGCCAGAGGATACAATATTTTGACTAGGGACAAGCATAATAAGGTGTTGGAAATAATTAAGTCCTGGGGGACAAAAGCTAGTAAAAAGCTTGCATTTTTTTCTGAACGGTTCATAGAAGGCATTGAAGAATTGAGTGGAATGTTGGGGTGAAAGAAAATGACACACTGTCTTTCTCCTGACAGCAAAATTAGTATGGCACCAATGCAGGCAAATGTTAATGTGCGAGTGGCGGGATGTAGATGAGCTCTGTGACTGATCTTACAGTAAATACAGCATTAAAACTGTCCCTTGAAGTCTTCACCAGTCGTGTGGAGGAGATGCTTTGTTACTTCTTTAGTTGAATTTAACCTCAACTTGCTTGTTTTGTGCCGCAGTTGTTAAACTAAGAGAAGCTAAACTCTCCGGCTTTTTCACAGACTGCATTGCAGGGTCAGAGTGGCCATTTTGTTGAAAGCTGTGAAATTCACAATAGCTATATTTTATGTAGTGCATCGAGCTAATCGTTTATGTGAAGGACAGTAAATCATTCATCACTCAAGAGGGAAAGATTGTGCCGATGTGCTTTTAATGGTCTGAATCTGCAGCCGGTGGAAATGTTTAAATTAATAATTCTTTCAAAAAAGTTTTTACAACAAACCCCAATAGCTTGCATCAGTAATATTCTCCAAATCGATAAATAGCTAGCTTTTTCAGCACTAAGACACCTTCTAAGATCTAAAATCTTGGTACGTTCGTCAGTTACACTTCATTTTAATAGTCCTCTTTAGACATTCTCATATCTAGAAGTAAATCTGCAACTACATGTCAACTAATGCTCCTTATTTCACAACTACATGTCTACTAACTCAGTGTTTTTCAACCTTTTTTGAGGCAAGGTACATTTTTAATCGAAAAGAATCACAAGCCACACCAACAATCGAAACTGTAAAAAAATGAATATATTAACAATACACAGCCACTCTTATCTAAGTGTCTTCAACAGGAATCAAATAAACACAATGAAAACAGTCTTTTTGATCTTTCGTATTTCTATCTACTCAGTGTGAAACCTGGGCCTGTTTGGATGAACATAGAACTGATATCCTTGGCAAGAATTGAAGACACACACAAAGCTCTTCCTCAACAGCTCTTTTATGCTACGTTCACACCACATGCGACTTGCGCGAATAAATCACGCTATTCGCGCGTAGTTGGACGCTTGAACAGTTTGAGTTTACTCGCTTCATTCGCGCGGGAAATTCGCTTCACAGCAAACGCGAATTCGTGTCATGGGAGGGGCTTCTGCCAGGCGCTTCTGGTCTCTGTAGTGGTTAAACTTAAGGTAAAATTTGTTTTGAGTATATCTAATTGGCAAACTTTGGTTTAATGAATCTGTCCTTTTTATTTCTGTTTATATTAATGTAGGAAGATGTGTTGTACAGCTCCTCCACATACAGCGACAATGATTTTGTCCTCCATAGTTTCAGAAGTCTGCCTCCTACTAGAGCAAGCTCCTGATTGGTTAACGCAAAGTTCATATTTTTCAACTTGAGCGTTTCATGCGAATTGCTTCATTCGCGCCTCAGGATGTCTAATCGCGTCTTTGCATTGACTTAACATGTAAATCACGCTTCATTCACGTCTGGTGTGAACGCACCATAGTCTCTCTGTTTTTAGTTTTTATAGCAGTCAGGGTTAAGAAACTCAGCTCACAACGGTATGTTGTGGAAAATGGGAGCAATGTCAAAACAGCTTTGTTTGCCTGAATTATTAGTTTTCAAAAAATGTTTTAGACCAATTAGGTGAAATTGAATAATTTCCCACGGCACACCTGACGATCTCTTGCGGCACAGTGGTTGAAAAACACTGTACTAACTCACAGAGTAGGCTGTTAGGTTTAGTAGAATAAGTTGACTAATACCCTACTTGCAAATTTTCTCATAGTTTGTTGTATATTGTGGAAAATAAAGTGTTAGCAGACAGTATGCTAATATTCTAATGACTGCTAGTTGACGTGTAGTTGTAAAGTTACGGCTGTCAAAATAACTCATAGCCCACTCATCACTCACAGTCTCCATTTAGCCACCCTCAAATCACTGATAATGAGTTTTTACCAGATCTCCACAGGTCCTAAAGCCTATTGGAAACAATGTCAAATATTTATTTTTCCTAGAACAGCTTTTCCGAGGAGCAGATCTGTGCCGCATAATTCAGCGTCAGAAGATGAATGAAGACATAGACATCACACGGCGATCGCTCAGTGCTTGATCTCATTACAGGAGAGATTCTCAGCAGAAGAACCAGAGCCGAGCACCAGATGTAACAAGACAAATGAGGTCTTTCACAGCTCTTTCTAATCAGGCCTCAGAATGGACCTCCGTTTACAGCAGGTGGTCCAAAACTTCACATTTCAAAATGTCAGATCTCAGCACTTAGAGCTGGGGATCTTTCCAGAGCGTCTGCCTTTCTCCAAGTCTTGATTTCCCAAAGGATCTGTAGTCCTGACACGCTTGAGCTTCCCCGAGCATTTAAGCAGACATGCCTGTTCTGCTATCAAAGGCATTGTTGCTCCCCGTTTCGCTTTCTCTACGCCTCTTACCTGCAACTTTCCCAAATCTGGAGATGTTTTATGTAACAAATGACAGCCTGCGAAAGTAATTTAAGGAATAAGATAGTCCCCAGGACGAGAACTGCATTACGTCCCAGTGAGTCTGTGGGCCTCATATTAAGGATAGTCGAGCTGTAAGGCTGCAATTTCTGGATCAGATTGTTGACGCTGCGGGTGAAGTGTGGGAGAGCAGGTTTTTTTTTGTGACTTCCTCTGGGTCGAAGTGCACTGCTTCTTTGAGTCAGTCCAAGGTTGTTTATCTATGGATGACCACGTACCTCTAAGCTCTCATATACGCTAATCACAGCAGAGTGTTTACATTCGCCTTCATCACCTTCCTGTGAGCATTCAATATCAGCCGTGCCACAACCACAGTGCAATAATTCAGAAAAAAGGAGTGGGAAGTAGGCTAATTTGTTTTTTTATTATCCGTCTCAGTGACAGCTTACTGGGTAGGATTTGTGTGGTTGCTGAAGAAATCCTTCGAATAATAACTAAAGTGTATGCGTGTGTCGTTTTGCTGTACGTATGGATGCGTGCCAGCAAAGCCATGTATCTCATCTGACAGCGGCGTGATAAACGCCACTTCTTCTCGTGTTTTAATCATGCTAAAAGACAATGCGTCCAGCATCCTGTGACACACGCGCATATGTGTGTGCATGTTTTCATCGGCGGATCTCAGTTAGACGGGTTCAGCTGACTGGATGCTGATCGAATACAGTACGTGTGTTTAGTAACAGAATGTATCTTCCCACCCTGCAGCAGCGTCGAGTGCAGCTCTGTCCTGTTCAACCCACACACAAAAGTTGATCCCCACGCGTTTGATTTAGCAAAGATAATCACAAGGCCTGGAGCTCGCGGAGAGAAAGACAGATCAGTCTTATCTCGCCCAACAGATCCTCACACAGCAGGTTTATCTAAACACGCAGTTGATTCATCCATCTGTGATGATTATGATTTTGTCATCATTCCTGGCTATTCTTTTTAAAGCTCTGGGGATATTTGTGAATTGAAGCCCACATGAGGCACTTGGCTGCATGTACATGATTAAACCCCATTCGTCCGACATGGCTAATGTATCTTCTGCCTGCTGACAGGTATCCTGAATTGTGTTCCCAAACGAAACTGATGGAGTAAGACTTAAACCGCCCGTATTCATCAGGAGCCAACTTCAATTTACAACCTGTTAAAAGAAGAAAAGAGCGATCTTTATCTCGAGGACAAAAGGCATTCTTCAGAGTAAAACAGACAAAGATTCAGGTAAATCACAATCGTAAATGTATTTGCTGAATGTATTCTCCCATGTGATTGGACAGAAAACGTGTGTATCGCAGGATGAATATATTAGCACAGAGGTTGTTAAAAGGGTCATGAACTGCCTTTTGTATTATTTTGTACTGTAATGAATTGGAGGCAAAGCGTGTTTGGCGTGCTGTCCGGGGAGAGAGCTCAGGGCTCGACAGGCTCCTGAGCCCTAGGGTTATCAACCCCACTGGGCTCGGGGAGGACGTGGCTCATTGCCCGGCCCGGGCAATGTACACACAGCACCCCATATTGACAGAAAAACACAGAATTGTTCACATTTTTGCAGATTTATTAAAAAGAAATACTGAAATATCACATGGTCCTAAGTATTCAGACCCTTTGCTCAGTATTTAGTAGAAGCACCCTTTTGATCTAATACA
>JAUMHQ010000069.1:243191-265786 GCA_032361165.1 Enteromius paludinosus
ATGTTATGTCCATGTACTGAACTGTTATTATTCAACCATGCCAAGGTCAATTCAGTTTTCCATTCTATGGCACCTTTCAATAAACGTGGTTATTTTTTTGTTTGGGAACCACTGCATTAAAAGAACATTTCTCTGTTACACAGACTATACATAAACAATGGTGCTAATTTGGAGGTCAATACTGTGTAAGACAATAGAATACAAACTATTAAAAGGACAGATATTACTGAAACAAACAAAGTGTGATTTATTTACCAAATATTTACCTCGTTGAATTACTTATTCGTACAATATTTTAATATAGATCACAAGTAATATGTCCAACAGTACAGCATACCGAGGATTAATATTTGCTGTTACTTAGTGTCTGGACACTTTATAAATCACTTCTGGGTGTAAGATACAAAACCACAAACTCATGACGAGGTCTTAATGAAAGGCCCTAACAACCTGTTTTATTGACTGCACTCACGTTTAAGATATTTGACGGATTTATGCTATGACTCTGACACCCCTGACCTGGAATAATCATGTTTTATCTCCGGAATTGGCTAAATCTGTCTTTTGCCCTATATAGCATCACTCCTTATGACCTGGATAGCATCCAGACCTGTCAAACATCTCCAGACCAGATGTGATCCGGGTTGGTCTGGTACCTGTCCTGTGGATCCGTGTCGCTTTTCCGTCTGGCGTTTGTTATGCTAACGTTAGCATAGCAAATTGTTAGCATGCGGGCTAATGTGGATTCTGGCGACGATACACCGCGCTCGCCAACGCGTCCAGCAAACGTATGTCGTTGCGAATCCCAATCAAGCAATTAATCGATAGATAAGCGCCAGAGAAGCGCCGACGGCTTCCGTTAGCAAAGCGAGCTAAACAAAGAGCGCGCGTGCACAGACTCACCCGAGCAGATGCATTCATTCACGAAAGCGTCGCAAACTCCATCCCGCTGGAAAGAAACGCACTCTTTCAGGCGCAGCCGCTTCTGTTTGAGTAGAGAGTGGAGTTAGGACTGAATAATTCATGAAACGGGAGCTTCTCATACTTTTGGGCTCCAGTGGTTGTCAGAGTCATGGGGAGCCGTCGCGATGCATTATGGGACTTGTAGTCAGTTCACTCAGCAGTGTAGTAATTATGCGACGCAAGTTCCAGTTTTTTTTAATGACTGTTAGATCCTGAAAGTTAGTTCCTAGATAACCCTTCTCAAATATTAAAATGGGTTAATAACAGGTTGTAATAAAATCTAATTAAACAACAAAAAAGAATTTTTTTTAAAATATGAATTTCATTTATTGCTGATTTTTTAATATTTTTGCCAAAATGAATAACCAATTAATTTGATTATTCAGGACTTTTTTTTTTACCTCATGCACATCCTTAAAAATATATAATTTCATTTATAAATACACATATTTAATATATAAATATATTATGTAAATATTTAATACATATATATAATAAAAGAAAGCAATAATACAAAGTTCCTGCATGTTTTATGAAATTAAATTTAAGACATTTATAGACCTTTTTAAGACCAAGTACATATTTTAATGTCTCTAAATGAATTATTATCAATGTCTTAAATCAAGATGTGTCGTTTACTTGAGAAGTGAGAAACGGCTCAAAAGTGAGTTTGGTTTCAATAAGAGCAAATATCTAATATTGCACTATTAACATGTTAATTCCCAAAACCTGATTCAGAAGGAAAACTAACTTAAATTTCCCAATGCCAGATATTTCTTCTTCTTTGAAGTATAAACTCCTTTTACACCTTTTCTCTAAAAAAAACAAAACAAAAAACAACTTAAATTTAAAAAATTTTAAACTTACATTTTAAAATTTTAAATTGCAATTTTAATGAAGGACAAATCAGAGGGTGCAAAAATATTTATTGCTAATAAACCTGTTGTCAGTTCGTGTACATTTGCAGTATATTTACAATAATGTATAGATGAATGGAAATGTGAGACAAATTCATAACATTTAAATAAATACAATGGACTGCCACTGAACAACACTAGACTTTATCAGCTTGAAGTAACAAAAGAAAAAAAACCTCCCGTTCACGTGAGTGGACCAGTATTCAACCTTAAATCGACTTGTTCAAACTCTTTAGAGCAGCCCAAACCCTCCCAGGTCTGTTCCTGTGTGTTGTGCAGAAACGCTTTTATTTAAAACATCCAGAGTAGCTGCAGAAGGTCAGCGGTTAATGATGCAAGCGTCGACTAAATGCAGTTGTTTTATATGCATCCCATTTGACTAAAACAAGAAAGAGCCGGAGGAATCCACTTCTAGCCGCCGTGCCGAGTCATGACGTGGGTTACTTCCTCCACTGGCGATTCACACAAACTAAAGAGTTAAAACAGTAGCTTACGCAGTCGTGTTTAGTGTACGCATGATAGATGCTTCGTTAAAAACTAAGTATTTACATTAAGACATGGCAACGAAAACAAACCAACAACGTCACAGTAACTGAAGTGCATGGAATGCAGACTATAGACATAAAACTCAAACTTCATACCATGTTTAATATACGCTGTAGCTGTGACCAGTGTGTCTCTAAGTGATTAATTATTGGGCTAAAATACTCGGCTCTTTATGAACATGCAGCGAGGCCGGCTGGCGCATCCGTGTCAGAAGTCCTTAGTGTCCTTGTTGTCAAACAAGTGAAGTCTCTGCTCCGCCGTCAAACCCTCCTTCAGACTCTGGAGACGCAAACACAGAGACTCAAATGTGATGCTCTGAAGCGAGCGTGTCGAGAAAAACAGGGTTTCTGCAGGTTTGATGAAGGTCGACTTGTTTTAAGATCAATTAAAGAACACAGTATTTCACCCTGGACCAAAAAAGCTCAGCTATATTTGCAGCAATAGCCAACAATGCATTGCATTGCATTGATGCCAAAAATCATTAGGATGTTAAATATATTGAAACTTCCTTTTTGTTTAATAATATGCATGGCTAAGGATTTCATTTGGACTACTTTAAATCTTATATTTTACATAATATATAAATATATTTTTCTTAAACCGTTTCTGGGCATTTTTCCCCTTACCTAAGCTACATACCTTCTATGTACATATCAGAGAACAATTTAAAATATTCTCTCAATGCATTCTATGGCACCTTTAAATGCTCCAGTGTGAAGATAAACATGAAAATGGGCGGAGTCTCGGCTTATAGTCAACAGTTGTGGGCGGGGCTTGTAAAGTGGGACACTTTATTTAAGAGACTGCTAATGATTTATGGGGATGAAAAAACATTTTCAATATTTAGATTTTTTTGCATCCTCGGATTTTACAAACCATGCATCAATGTAAAGCTTATTTTTTTATATGTGGTCCAGGGTCACATATGATCTTTGAAAGTAAATGTCCAGCAAGTAATGCATTGTATAAGCAAAAATACAGCTTAACTGGGTTCAATTTCTCAGAAAACATTTTGCATCACAGTAAATGTATCTTGATTTAAAACGGTGTTGAGATAGATATTTGTACTGAAAAAGGGCAAAAAACTGAGGAATATATTTTTATGCAACATGTTTATTTGTGAGAGACCTGCAAAAGCCCTGTTTCAAAGCAACTCGACAATATTGCTGTTAAAACAGATTCCAAAAGTATTTTACATTACAAATCCCTGCTTCTCTGATTTCATTGCATTTAAATCAGTGACCTTAACAAAAATGACACAAGTGTTTAAAACTGCCAGCTGTGCCACCAACAAACTCCAGTGACACACACACACACACACACACACACACATGCTGTGAACCACTGCGACCGGTCCTGTGAACCTCAGTTAGTCTGTCTGAAATATGAACGATTTCCAGCAATGCATGTGGAAATGCCCTTGAGTCCATGAGACACGCGTCTGATGAACACGAGATGACACGGACAGCCCTTCATTCAGCAGCATCGCATGCACCACGGCAGAAAATAATCTGATCCGTTTGTCTGTCGATGCATGAACCAGAGCTGGGCGATGCGGCCAAAAATGCTATCAAAACATCAGAATTTGGATAAAAGGGTCTGCTGAAGGACTAAATGTAAATGTTTAAATGATGTTAAATGATTCTGTGCTTTAACACAAAATGTATCATAAAAAAACGGTGCAATAAAACGGCAAAATGTAATCAAGCGAAAACGGTTTACCAAAACAAAATAGCACTTTCAATTTTGAAATAAGAAGTGTCTGTATAATGCATGTTCGGAAGGGCTTGTCTAAACAGGTTTGTAGCTCCAGGAAGCAGAGTTCGCAAACATCCATCACTACTTGATGGTAGTTTTTGTAAGTCTACTAAAGTGACTCTTGGAGCAGCTCTGGAGAGGAAGTTCATGCCCTCATGTATTGAGTTTGTGTAGTGTAATCTGCAGAACATGCAGATTATTACAGACATGCACTGACAGCTGCTGCTGTTAGATTCTTCCAGATCCTCAACAAACACCCAGAGCTTATCATGGCTTTATCGCCCAGCCCTAGCATGAATCCCTTCTGAATGATGCACGGGGAGGTTAGTGCATTCGCTCCCTTCTAAGGGCTTTTACCTTCAGGTTTAGTCTTTAGCTGTCCCAGGGCATGTCACGACTCACAGACTGGGAACAGAGGGAAAAACAGAGGAAACACATACACACACGCACACACGGGACTGTGTGTTAGAGGAGGTAATGTTCAAAAGACATTGTCTTACCGCTACCTATCAGGCTTTTTCCTGGACAACAAAACACAGCACACACACAGTTCAGTTCCTGACCGTTCACAAGCAGAAGCTGCTGTATTTTCTCTTAAAAGGCAACAACGTTGTGACCAGAGGGTGGCAGTGTGAGCTTAACTAACTCTTACTCAACACCAGAGGACTGAACGTGTGTGTGTGTGTGTGTGTAAACCTACCTTTGACCTCATGGTGCGCTCGGAGCGTTTGGCTGCTGCGGCCGCCATCTTTAAAATGTCAGGATTGCTCTTTGACTTCATGATATCTGCAAGACATGACAGCCGCTCGGGTTCAAAACATGCACGTGAGTGTATTTGAGCGTGGGTTGATGTCAAGGCGAGGCTCGTACCGTAACCGCAGCGCTCCACGTCCTCCAGCGTGGGCTCCCCCAGTGCATCATGGGCCTGCTGCAGTTGCTCACGCAGACGGCTCAGATCGCGCTCCGCTTTGGCCCGTACGATGCTCAGCTCCGTGTAGATGTCCTTATATTTATCGGTTGCATATTTTTTATCCTAACAAGAGACGTGGCACAGGTTATTAACATGCATTCTTTCATCAGAATCCTTAAAAAGTCTTAAATGATATCAGTTAGATGAAAATTCAAGTCATAAAAAAAACAAAAACTGTATTTTAAGATATATACTGCATGTGTGTGTCTTTATATAAGCACATAATAAATATACACAGCACACACATGTAAAAAAAAAAGACTCTATGGAGCTGTTTTGTAAGGACGTGAAGTATTAATCTTATTTGTGAACGTTTTGAGAATAAGCAAAAACGACAACGATGCAGCACGTACTCTTTGGGCAGTCTGGAGCTCATCTTTTAAAGAGTTGATCTCCTGCTTCAGATACTGCACTTCTGATTCCTTCACCCTCAGCATTACCTGTGAACACAAGAGTGATGATGAGCTTTTCATTCCCAGGATGCTGTGGGAAAGCAACGAGTCATAAAGGAAGAAACAGACCTCTAGTTCGTATAGCTCCTTCCCCTGTATGACCCCACCACCGTCTCCGCCGTCCTCGCTCATCATGGATCGCATCTTAGTGATCTCTGCTGCCAGACGATTGTTCAGCTCCTGCGTAACAGACAAGCAGCATAAAACATGAAACAGACAGTAGCAAGTTTATTAGGCTGCTGTCACTTTAACAGCTAATGCATGGATCCAAAATGAACAGTTTGACATTATCTCTCCCGATTTTGTTCTCTCCCTAACATTTGTGTCTTATTTTCATTTCATCCATTGACAAAAAGGTCTTTCGATAACATTTCATTATGCAAATGCTTAGCACTGGTTACCTGGTTGTGCGCATTGAGTTCCTGGTTCTCCCGCTGGCACTGTCTGAGCGCCTGCCTCTCGGCCTCCAGCGCCTGGGCCAGATGAGCGTTTTCCAAGCACTTCTGCGAGTACTGCTCTGACAACACCTCGATCTCCCTCTGGTACGACATCAGCTCTTCCCTACAACACAAACCCACGTGCAATTTTTCCTTTCAGTTGAAAGGGACAATAAAAGTCTAGACAGAAACTCAGCCAAAAGCTCGAGGGCAGATTACGAGCATTTCCACAAAGAAAGCAACTGCAATCACTCCAGATTTGGCATCTAGGTTGCATTGCCCTCAGGACACACTTGGCAACAGAGGCGGTCATGCAGTCGGGCTTTAAACCCTTTATCCACTCCAATTAATGTAGTATGCAGAACACACAAGTCTTATTTGCTTATCGCAGCTTCAACAGGAGAAAAGCATCATCTTGTTAAATATGAAGTTGTTTATCTGTCAAAAGAATGTGAAGGTGTGGCTGAGACTATAATAGGGTAACGGAATAACAACTGACTCGTGCTGTTTGCGGATTTCTTCTATGTCTGCGTTTTCAGTGTTGCTGTTGGCCTTGCGCGTTTTCTCCAGCTCCCGCTCAAGCTCCGTCCGATGTGCATTCTTCATTGCTTCAATAGCTAATAAAAATAAAAACATAGTTGCACATTTAATAATGAGTCCTAAAATCAGTCATTTGCATTTAATTTGTAAAACAGATTCAGGAATGCGTCTTCAAAATGTACAGTTTTTACCTTGGAGAGAATTTTCGGTAACACGTCAGAATAATGCATTAGTTAAGCATTAATTAATGGTTTTAACAATTAAGCATTAGTTGAGCAAAAAAATTACAAATCTCAATGCTGTATTACCAAATATTTTGTGTCAATTATTTCCAATTAGCAGGTTTTGAAAGTTTTTTTTGTTGATCTGATTGATCCAGGCATGTGATGCTAAGATGCATGCTAAGAACAAAAAAGCAGGAAAATATACTAATGATTCTTAGTCATTGATTTTACTATTTTGCAAGTTGTCTAAACAGTACAGACACACTTATTTGCCTTTTGTATAAAAACAAAGCCTTTCAAGGTAACAAAGTATAAAATAAAGAAGGGCAGATATTTAGGGCAAAGATAAAAATCATTGTTATTTTATCTTTGTTATTGGAATAAATACACATGATACACAAAAGATACACACAATTCAGCAGTATTGAAAGGTGAAACAATATATACTTCTACACTACATCCATCATTTACTCTTTCTCAGCTCGTTTTTATCTGAATGAGTTTCTTTTTTCTGTTAAACATCGTATTGAATTCATTGAGGAACAGCTCCTGTTTGGTTACTCAACATATCTTATTCTGTGTTTAGCACAAAAAAATTAATTAATACAGGTTTGGGACAACATGTAAGTAAGTAAATTGTGACAATTATCATTTTTGAGGGAACTATCCCTTTAATGACAAGCGGCGGCATGTTTAGTTCTGTCCCTTTAAGAGCTGCACGTATATAACACACTGGCACGTTTTCTCTTGATTGTTTTCTTTCACTTTAGACACAAGCACCTGTGTTTAACGCTGTGTTTTTGACACTATTACCACAATCACATGTGATAAATATCTTAGTTCAGTAATTAGGTGCTATTTGATAGGCTTTTTGTGCACGCGCACGCTTCATGTGTGCGCACTTAAAGCGCGCCCGGACAGCACACACACATATGAAATGTTTAATCGAAAAGACTTTAAAGCGAATCATGTATATTTGTGATTGCGAATAAGTGTAGTGTCCGATGAGTGTAATTTCATCACTAAGTCAACACTAATGTGAATGATTTTTTTAAATATTTTTGATTCTCATGGAAATACGGGACAAAGTGCATCCCTTTTAAGCTCAATATGGGACGTGTACTTTTGTTTCTAAATACGGGACGATTCCGTATTTCAAGGGACGGTTGGCAACCCTAAATAATACATACCCAGATCATCCGATCTGGCGATGTTCTTGTCAGGATACAACTGTAGCGCGAGAGCGAGTGAGGCAACTTACACTGCGCAGCAGGGAGCTCGATTGACAGGTGATCTGACCAATCATACTTCACCATCCGCCATTTGCGAACCAACCCCCAAACCCCCCACCCCCTTTTTTTTAACAGATCTGCATGATTCACATAGGTCACATTTTCAGGTCGGAAAATCCGGAATTCCGGATTAATCCGGAAAAATCACATCCCTGTTGATCATAGGTCTTTTTGATCTGAGCTAATGCACCAAAGTGATCACTGCCTAAATTATCCACAAATAGAGCAGTTTTTTTCTTAAGTTTATAAACTAAGAGGCCCTAGACAATTAAGAAAAGAATACAAAACTCTGCTAATTGAAATAAAAAAATGGATTAAGTCCAAGATTTGGTGATAATACAGAATAATGCTTACAAAAAAAAGTTAAAAGTCTGATCATTTAGTTGAAATGAAAATCCTGTCATCATTTACTCACCCTCATATAATCAAATCTGTATGTATTTCTATGTATATTCTGCCAGTTTGTAACCAGGCTGTTTTGGGTCACCGTTGACTTCTATGGTAGAAAAAAAAATACTATAGAAGTCAATGGTGACCAAAACTGCCTGTTTACAAACTTTCTCCAAGATATCTTCCTTTATGTTTCGTCAGAACAAAGAAATACATACAGATTTGATTATTTGAGGGTGAGCAAATGATGACAGGATTTTCGTTTCTGGGTGAACTATTCCTTCAGCATAGCACAAGAGTTTAATCAGCACAATTTAATATTTTGTGTTTAAGACAAATTGCATTCTGGCATAAGGAGCATATTTTATATGAAGGATCTGCATGAGATCCTGAAATGCGACACTGTGTATGTGGGATGTGATCCCTACGAATTATCATATTAAGCAATAAAATAACCCTAAACATTTTCTCCTGGCCCTACTAACCAGCTATAGTGGCCGCGGTCTCTTCCTCCAGCAGTCTCTCTTTCTCCTCCTGCAGTTTCTCCAGTTCCCGCTGGTGCTTTTTCTGCAGCTCATCGATCACTTTCTTTTGAGACTCTTCCATGGCGGCGAAGCCTCTTTCACACGTCGCCTGTTTGGAAAGGCAGGAAGCGGCATTTAGTGCATCTCGTTCAGATCGATTCAAATCTACTGCTGCTCTGACAAGGACAACATTTACACAGACAGAGATTAGCGTTGTGTGGACAGAAGAGCGTCCACACAAGGCAAAGTATTAATAACCTACGATGACATAAAGGGGACACGGAGGTCAGTGAGAGATGGCTTCACAAAAGAAACAAATACACACACAGGGATGGGACAGTTTTCATTCAGTGTTCATCCCTAACACTTGGACACTTTAGCTGGACTTAATGCATGAATATAACTGGATTAGATACAAGATAATCAAACATAGGGAAATGTATTAATAAAGAAAGATCGCTAAAGACTCTTAATAAAGATAAAGTAGTAGATATACTGTTTAAACTCAAGATTAATTGTATTGGATGGTTCATGGTCGTCAAACGTTGACGATAAAAACTGACTTTCACTAACCTTGACACCAGTAAAAAGTCAACGCAAAAATTAGCACTTGATTTGGTAAAAAAAAAAATATGTATGCTGTAATTAATTTAAAATACATTTATGTCATACAAAGTATACTTCAAACATATTTACTGACAAATTAAGACAGATATAAAACTATAATTAAACTTTATTTGGAGTATTTCTTAATTGCACAATGCACATTTATTAATATTGTGTAGAGGCTGACCGATATATCGGCAGGCCGATATTAGGCATTTTCCAAATTATCGGTATCGGCATTTATAATGAACGATAAATTAATATTTAGTTTTTGTTCAAAGGACTTTAAAGTTTCATATCTAAAGTTTCTATTTTTATACATTTTATTTATCAGAACTTCAATATAAATAGAGGTTCCTCTGTTCCGTTGGGACAATAAAATTTAAACTTTTTAAATGTTTCTTTTTAAAATGCATAATTTAATTTAATGCATTTAATCTGTTAATGTTTTGTTAAGCGTTTCTGAAATTAAAAAATATAAATAAATGAAATATCGGCCGATATATCGGATTTCAAATGCAAAAAATATTTGTATCGGTATCGGCCTTCAAAATCCTTTATCGGTCGGGATTTAATATTATGCTTAAAATGTGTTTTAATATCACTATTAATAAAGACCATATGACCTTTGTATAATCAGTTGCGAGATCGGGTTGGGCGATGTCGACCAATGTGGCATCGTACGATGTCTAATGTGAAACATCGCGATGGATGATGGTATCGTCGTCGTAGGCGGCGGTTGTAGGGGGGGTTGTTTAGTTGTAACTAAAACAGCAAGCCCCGCCCCACGACTGACAAAAACAACAGTGTTTGCGCGAGCAGGTGAGAGAAGATCGCGCGAGTGCTTGAGTTGCGCACGGATGACATATCAAGCACGCGCAAGGGTTTGAAATTAGCTCCCGTTTCTTCGCATGTACATCTGTTTTCCTCTCGCGGAAATCATTTACCGTGCTCGCCAGCATCAGTTGTGCGCTGGCTTATTAATGCCATGGATTCACCGCCATAAATTAAGCGTGTTTTTCGCGAGCTGGTTGCGGCTGGCGTGGCGGGCCGGAGGATCGCGATGCAGGCTCAGCATCATGATGTCTATCGGCCAGCGTCTATCGACCCAACACTATTGCAAGATATTTAAAGTTTACCTGTAGTATACTAGCAATATTTCCACTTTAATGCAATCAAATATACTTCAGTTTATCTTTAATTAAAATTCAGCACAATTAAAGTGAACGAAGCACAAAATAAGTTGACATTTAGAAGGCTTTACCCGTTTAGAACAGCAAAAATACAATCTGCAGGGCTTTTTTTTTTTTTTTTGCACATCCAATACATTTGTAGTATGCTAAGCATAAAATAAAAACATTTAAAATTGATTTTAGTATATTTAGTTATCAGTAGGGTACAGAAAGGTTTCAATGCATTAGAAATTCAAACATTTGCAGCTTAAATGTCCAAGTATGTTTTGGGGGCACTACATACGCTTGTTCATACTGTATACATATTTTAACATTTAAATAGACCCATAGTATGTTGGCTGCTAAAACGACCACCTATGTAAGATTTCCCATCAACATCAAGTCTCTTAAAGGATTCGAAGTACTATTCGTCAACGGAGTTTAATTTCAGTGCAGATGTCAATGCTCTTCTGATAGTGCAAACTCAATGCATTTCAGATGTCTATTCAATGGCCCTAATCTCTGTACTACGCTCTAAACAGGGGAGTGAGTGAATAAAGCAGTTGTTTTTAAAGGACTAGTGTCTACTGTCCAGGGACATGGCCTGTGTCCTGATCCACTACAGGCCAACTCTTCCTGTCTCCATATCACAGCCGCACCTGCACTTGTTTGCTCAGAGCAGTCTCTCTGGGTGGAAAAACTCATTTCCTCTTTAGTCCGGACAAACATGAGTCCACTAGCACATACTGATGACAAATTTAGCATTTAGAGCTTATTTGCCATTATGTATTTTAATTTATAAATTTAATAAATCTTGTAAGTAATTTTAAGCTAAATGTTCAATATAAACTGCAAGCACTCTTTCAAAAACAAAATATATTCGAGAAGAATAGCAGTAGAGACAATGATCAAATATTCCTGCAACTCCAAAGCACAAATTATGTAAATGATGTTTTGCAAATAATAAATTAAGAAGTAAACAATCATTGCACGAATGCCGACACAATTTGACACTGGCCTCGTAACGTCCGGTTTATAATTTGTCCATAAGTGCAAAATGATCTAGTTAGGAGCTGAACTGCTCTGGTCTCAAAAAAAAACTAAAAAAAAACGACTTTTTCCCCATTATCCCATTATTCATGTGTATTTAATCAACAATTAAGTGGCAAAGTACAAACCATTTTTTGTCAGCACTTCCACTTAATTGGTGCACCAATGCAATACTGCAATTTATATATTTTATATTATCTAAATTTGTTTTACTCTAAGAATAAATAATGCATCTCTGTCTGTAAAGCCAATTCATTCAAATACTTTTATGCATTTAATTGTTTAAAATTAAACGTTTCAGTTATCATCATGCATTATTTGTTACCGATTAGGTTAAGCAGCTGGCATTTTGCAGTTATAAAAAGAGAAGCAGGAAATGATTCAAAGAGCACCGGCTGTTAATCAGGCAAAGAGGTTAAGTGTGAGAACAAAGTCAACCAGGTAAACCACATAAGTTTAGCTAACAAGAGGAGTATGCAGTTATACATTCTCCAAAACGTCTGACGAATAGATTTCTCAGCTTCTTCAATGAGAGAACTGTATTTTCCTCTCATCACAGTTGGTTCATCCACACTCCTAGCGTTAAACCGTACATGCAAACCTATTGTTAGCAGCCATGCATCACTGGTGAGAAATATTAGGCCAGACCAAAGCACCACAAAGCAGGGTTAGTATGAGAAAAGGATGGGAAAGGATCAGGTTTAAGGTTGCCACATGAAGTCAATACAGACGGAGAACAGGACACGGAACTCCTTGACCTTTAGGTTTTCCAGGTCTTTCTCGTATTTCAGACGCAGCAATGTAGCATCCCCATCACGCTCTCGCAGATTCACTTCTTCAGTCAGTTCGGACAGCCGGGACACAAGTTTTTGGATCCGCACTTTGAGGGAAGTCGAGTTCGACTCGCCGTCCGTTCCGGCTTCGACGGGGGCGACGACGTCCATAAGCTCTTCCATCTCTCGATTGAACTGTGCTGTTAAGTCCGTACGCTCCATCTCGTGCTTCTTCTTCAGGTTCTCCATGCACACGGTCATAGAGTCGATCTCTTTCACGTTCTCCTCGGATCTCAGTCTCAGAGTCTCACCCGCCTTGGCCACGTCCAGCCTCAGCTTTTCTGCTTCCTGCTCGTACGCCTCCTTTATTTCTCGCAGCTCCTTCTTATGCTTGGCCATCATGTCCTGAAGCTGTATGGCCTTGTCCAGAGAGTCAATTGGTTCACCTTCGATCTGAATGTGGGTTACGCTGGCGCTCGACATCCCCTGCTTCACAGACTCCAGTTGTGCCCTCAGATCAACACAGTTTGCACACGCAGACGGTCTAGTCCTTGGCAACATCTGAAGAACTACCAAGTACGTGCATGCTATGTCCATCACGGCCTCACGAACATACTCAGAACAGGTTCTTTGAGAGCCACAGCTTGAAAGAGTCAAAGCTAGTGACTGAAGTTCCTCATTAGCTTGTTCTCTAAGAGCAGAAGCCGTTTGATTCAGTAACACCACTTTCTTCTGAATGACGCCAGCGAGGGTCTTCATGACGCAGGGGTTGGCAGCATCATCCAGCAACCGATTCAAAACGTTTGATTGCACGGTCTCTTCACTCAGTGCATTTCCATATCCAGCGCTCTTTGGATCACTTTGAAGTTCTCGGAGGTCGGAGAGCTTATTCATAAGCAGCAGCATTTTATTGTCCACTAGCATACGTTCTACAACCTTCTTTAGGGTTTGCTCGACCTCTGAGCCTTTCTGACAGTCCTCTAAACCAGCTAAAACCTTATGCAGAATCATTCTCTCAAACATCTCCATCATTCCTCCCTGATTCTCATCCAAAATTTTGGTGTCCACGTCAGACAAATCTGTCTTACTGCCTGTTACCAACACGTCAAGTAGATGATTAAGAGATTTAGACTTGCTCTTGAACTCTTCCACGACCTCCTCCATTGCACCTTCATTCGTCAACTCTCGGTGCCCAGTTTCTGTTCCTGGTTCGCAACCAAACGTACCTGCCTTCTCTTTCAACATCCTAATTTCCTCCTGAGCATCTACAAGCATCTGACTACACATCCTTGCATTCTCCTCGTGTTTCGTATTCTGCAGTTCTCTACAGACCTCCTCAGCATTTTGGAGCTGCTTGTCCTTCTCTGAAAGCTTGGACTGAAGGACCTCCAACTGGCGTTTGAGGTCTCCGGTCTCCGAATCTAACTCGCTTTCTGCTACCTGAAATCCGAGACCCCTAAGCGTCGCTTCTTTAAGTTGCAATCTCTTCTCTGTCTCTTTCAAATTATTACCGAGAGTTTCCAATTTAACAAGAGCCTCTTGCAGCTTCTGTGACTTTTCATAGAGTTCCCGCTCGTACACATTTTTCTCAGAAGTCTCTTTGTTTTCTTGTTCCTGCTCCACGTTGGATTGTGGAAACTGCTGACCGCTGCGTAGTCTACAAAGCTCAGCTTTCAGCCTGTCTATTTCCCGATCCGCTTCTCTCAACTGGTTCACAATTTCCTGATAGCGCTGGTTCAAAGCTATGTTTTCACTGGCGAGCAACTCCACCTGCTGCGACAGAGCCGGATGGTCTTCTCTGGAGCAACCTAATGCAAACGAACTCTCTTTCTTCTGCCTGTGAACTCTTCCCAACATGTCCTCCATGGTGACCAAACGAGCTTCATAGTCCCGAATACAGTCTCCAGCCTTCTCCAAGCTTTTCCTCACCGTCTCATTCTCAATCTCCTGTTGGTTCCTGAGGCTTTCCAACAGTTTCTGCGTCATTTCTCCTACTGACTCTCTTTCCTGTGCTTGAGAACTTTCTACCCAAATGCATTCACTATGCGCGTGCATGAGCTTTATCAGCTCTCTTAATGTCAGAGGCTCACTGGCATCTATCAAGCTCTCTAGCTCTCTGATCTTTCCCTCGCTATCCTGAAGCAGAAAGCTGACCGTTTTTTGAATGGAGTTTGAGGGACAGACCTCGGAGGTGGCGGGTTTTTTGGTGTCAGAAAGGTAAGGTTCCTTTGTGGGCCAGTGTGAGAGAGAAAGGCCAAGCTGTGCCTGCATGTTGCGCTTTTTCAGTTCTTGCAGATGCAGGATTTCTTTGGTTTCCTGGTACTTCTTTGTTAAGCTCTGAGCTTGAGAACTAACCAGTTCAGTCCTCTTCATCTGGGGCTCTGTCTCAACACTCAAAGGGGACTCCAGCTTGGAAAAGGGGACCAGACAGTTGGTTAACAATCAGCACAGATGAACAACGCTAATCAATTTCTAGATTATAATTAACAGTGTTGAGGATCTGAGGTAAATGTACATTTTATTACAACAACTGTGTCGAATCAATCTATTACAGGTTAAATGGAGAGTAAATTCATTCAGCTTCTTTCATGGAATAAGGCGCATTAGAACGCTAGAAAAAAAAATTAATGGCAAAAGGTTAGTAATTCGAAACAATGCATGCATATTAAGAGGTTAAAGAGTTGATTCATGGGGTAAGTAACGCAAAATTAGTGCTAGCTAAGAATGCCAGAACAGTTACATGCCATCCAGTTAATCCTGCAGGCCTTTCGAGGAACAATTTAACCTAAACTACTGTGCAACCGCTCCGGTGTCTGTTTATTACAAACCTGAATGAATAAATAGGTAACAGACAACCCTTTGAAACTAGCTGGTGGAGATGAAAATGTGTCCTGGACAGATATTCAACATACAGAATCACCTTTTGTGGAGCAACGCCATGATTAAGATAGAAATCACCACACACTTGATTTTTAACTTTGGTATACTGGAAAGTTATATTGCAACAAATAATAGCTACTTAATGCCAAAACAAGTCAATAAAATAATGATTAAGTCTGAATTAAGCTCAGAAGACAATGCAACAATATTTTGAACAAACACTAGAGGCAAACATACAGGCGCGCACACACACACACACACGCACTCTATAGCATATATGGAAGAAGTCAAGAATAAGGTTAAAATGAAATGAATAAATGTTAAAAATGAATAAAACACGTCATGCACATATGCCCTGAATAGGCATATTTTCAAATGTAGCACTATTCTGCAAAAAAATGCATTTTAAATAATTTCCAACACCCTTAAAATACACCCATACTCAATGCTTTTGAGAAAACAAATTCTGGCACGCATTTTAATCTTTAAACATTCATCGCATAGACACTACTAATAAAAGCATTTTTATTTATTTTTTTAATTGGTCACACTTTACTTTTATCCTTTAAATATAAATAATTATGAATTATTTTAAATGCATTAATTAGGCCTTGTAATGCACAAAACAAACAATGCATTGTATGATCGTGAAGTGTTAAAATATTGAAAAAATAATAATATGCTGCAAATGTTTTGCGGTAATGTATCATTGAGTATGAATATATTCAGAGGGTTCAGATTTTTTCATGCCAACAATCGCATATTTATTAATTCATGTTCAGTTAATGTTAATAATTTCTATGTTGGCACATGCAACAGAGCTTGCATGAAACTGAAACATTTAATGTCATTTTGCTAGAACACGGCAAGAGGAGTCTTAAGTAGAGGCAAAAGAGCTCTGTTGGTTTACATGCAACGGTCTCTAGACATGCAAAGCACGCGTTTGCAGCTCCGATGATAAAGATGGAAGCCATGTGCTGCTTGTTCTCCTAATAAATGACACACATTGTTCAATCAAGCAATAGCTGAATACGCAATGAAAACCATGACATAAATGTGGCCTACCGGTGAAATGTAACCAGCCCGGATCTGCTGTTCACGCTCCAGAGCGTTTTTGAGCTGACCCTCCAGCTCCAGCTTGTGCCGATTGGAGTCCATTAACTGCTGGTGGCAGCTCTCCAACTGAGCTTTCAGCTCTTCAACCTAACAATGTCCACGGCACAAAGAGTAGTTATGATCTGAAACAATATCATATATCGTTTTTCAACTCTAGATGTTTAAGCTAGGGCTGGCGAACACATTATTTTGGTGTGATTAAAGAGAAAAGAACCCCACGAGTCAATGATAAAAACAATGACTCGCGTCACTTGACTCGGTCGAATGAATGATCATCAATGAATGATGAGTCACTGCCACCTAACACCACATTTAGTTTCAAACTCAAGGTAACTTTTCAACATTTTTTTTTTCATCTAACACAATAACTTCTAATGACTTTGAATGACTCCTTTAAATAGGGAGTTAATTGATATGCGATTCATTTAGCAATAAATTAGATTAATTATTCAGCACATTATGTAATTAAAGTGGTTATTATGGGTTATGAAAGGTTCATATTTTGTTTTGGGAGTCGCCAACAACAGGTTGCCCATTCAAGGTCAAAAAACACTTTCATCGTCGTATAACATGCATTTATTTTTACTTGCTCAACGACTCCCAAACAATTTGTTCAACTATTAATTTTACCAAACCACTCCTTTACGTGACGCTGATCTGCGGTGATTGCTTGACTGGTCTCATTTTCATATCATCATGGCCTGTAATGCCTGATAAAGCAGTTTGGGAGGGCTTTGTGTACAGTGTTTCCGGGCAAAACACTGTTTTTACCGCTCCAAAAGTGACACCTAGTGGCGAAGAATGAATTTGCATTTTCATTCAGAAATGGGCGGCAATATGCTAATGACTTTGAAGTTGAAGTCAACATGAACCGGCTTGGGATTCTTTTTAAAAATGACTTGTTTCAATGATTCAGAGTGGACGCTTTATACACGGTGCGCCTTAAGACTGAACACTTTGCATTTTGAAGAACGTACCCCTTTTTTGTAGCCCTCAACGAGTTTTTCCAGCTCTGATGTGTCTCTGTTTTGATGGGTGGCGGGTAAAGGCACCCTCCTCTCCTCCCTGATGGGCGTCTTCTCCACCTGCTGCCAGCGCTGCTCAATCTCGTCCTCCACTCTCTGCTGCCGCTCCACCAATGGGGGCGGAGCATCTACTTGGACCACGCCCCCACTCTCAAAGTCCATCTTTGCGGCGTCAGCGGGTGGATCGAAGGTGGAGCCAGTGACGCTCTCGTACCTCTTCCGCCTCTCCTCCCTCCTTTTGTTTCTCTCGGTTAGCTCAGCCTGGAAGGTGTCGGCCTCGTGCGCCCTCTGCTGGGCCAGAGCTTGGGCGATAGGACGAAACTCCGCCCAGTCAAATGTTTTGGACCGTCCTTCGCGCCTCCGTTCTCTTGCTCTGCTCTTCTTTACTCCACCTTCCCGCTCTACAGAGGCTTCGGAGGACGGGGAGTCCTGAGTGATGTCAGGCCGCGCGAGACTCTCAAACGGGCCGCAGGAAGCGTGCTCATCCGTCAGGCTGTTTCAAAACATTTTAGATGCAAAACATAAATATTTTAAAAGACAAAAACATATTTTTGTGCTAAGGCATCATGCATGGCAACACACCTGGCAACATCTGGTGCAGTGGATGGCCGGACGTTTTTCATAACTGCTTGGATCCAGTTGCGGCGTATTCCTGCAGTCATTGCGGAGAGCGTGTGCAACCCCTCTTGAGTCTGGTGTTAGCAAAAATTGAGCACAAACAGATCTTATGATTAATAACTTCTTCAAACTTTTAGAAAACAATATAAAAAAAAAACACATTCAAGTCAAGAACTGCACTGTGTGTCCATGCAGTGCTTGGATAATTCATTACAATGCATCAGAACCTAAAATAAACATTACAAAAAAAATATAAATGTAAACCTACATAAAATATAAAGTAAAAATCCTTAAAATAAATATAAAAATGAAAAAAAGTAAAATAAATGAAATACGTCCATGAAATATAAACTCCATAAAACAAAGCTGATAAAATATACTGTAATTAAATAAAATATAAAATAAAAAGTCCATTAGATTAAAAATAAACTATAGCATTAGGCACATTAAATGAAATAAAAATGTCCACAAAACAAAAAAAAGTCCAAAAAAAAAAAAATTTATTTAAATTAAATTGGCACATTTCTAATTTAAAATAAAATATCAAATGAAACTAAATAAAATTTTAAAAGTTTAATAAAAGTACATAAAAAATAAACTCAGTCTATCAAAAAAATCCATATAATAAAATATAAAATACAAGTCCATAAAATTCAACAAATATAAAAATAAAAGGTTCACGAAAAAATAAAAGGCAATGAAAAAAAAAAAAACATTACACAAAATTCAAGAAAACATTCAATAAAATTAAGCTTCAGACACTTACATGAATCTGGAAGCCATAGTTCCGCTGTGCTTGATATTCTGTAACATTATAGCATGTACTGAGATCAATCTCTCCATCCAGATCAGACGCCTGTTAACATGGGAAAAACACACTGATTCAGTGAGAGAACAGCAAGTAAAAACTAAATCAGGAAAAACTAAATGCTCCAGAAGCTTTGTGAATGACCTCTTCAGCAATAGAATCCTTGTAGTATCGTAGACTGTGATCTGTCAGCACAAACCAATACTTCTTCCACTGAAATGAAATAATCAAATGGCAAATGAGACAAGCCGGAATATCTCAAATACAATACAGATGAAACTGCTCAGAGTAGAGCGAGCTCTTGGTCAGGGAGGATCCTGCATGTGTCTGATGTATGGACAGGCTGTTTTTAAGACATTTATCCTTCTTTAAAGACCAAGTTGAGAGGCTCTATCCTTTCAACTTTGTGACCTATTGCTGCAGTGCAATCAAAGTGTATCGTGCCCTTTAAAAGCATCAGTGCTTTGAGTCAGGGTCATTTGAGCTGAACAACTTTGATCAACAGCAGATCAGTTAGAGGTGATGCATTTAACACTAAGAACCTCCTCTGTTAACACAGAGCATCAAATATCATTATCTTTTCTGTTAAGCTACAGCTTGATAATATGTAAGAAAATTATATATTCTATATCTATAAAAATAACTTTTATTTTTAATTATATTAATGTCATTATTAATATATTATTAATATATTTCCAAAACAAATTATTGCATAATTAAAATTTAATAAAACCTCCCTAGTGAGCATTGAAGGTTTGCATTTGAGCATTGATTTTTAAATTAATGTGATTAATTTATTATTAAATAAACATCTATTTATAAATAAAAGTATTATTTTCTTATTAAATACAATTTTAGTTTTTGGTGAATGAAAACAAAATGTTGGTGCACCACCATATAATGAGGAAATATAATTTATAATATATAATTTATAATATAAATTATGATTATTAAAATAACTGGTATATGATTATTATTATATACAGCTGTACACATAATCATAAAAAAAGGTAATATAATTATCAAATTAAAAAGCACTAAATTTTGCAATATTTCCAATGCTTTTATCATTTTTTTTTACCACTGCTTGTAAAAGCCCTGTGAATATTCAAAACATTGGCCAGCACATGGATTGGGTATTTAATTTCTACACACTACTGCGAGATCTAATCAGTGAGGGATTATTGCGGTTTATTGTTTACAGAGAAACATAAGCTCACCTGGCCCTGCTCGTCAAGCTTCACCATCCACCCCTTCTTGAAGTTCAGCAGGTCTGGCTGTAATCCAAGAGGGAAACAATTGTAAACATAAACAGAAGCAGTGGAGTTCGATGTGTCATGTTGTGTGTGATCACACAGATCTTCATGCATGAGCTGAACCAATAAAAGTCAGGTGCGCCGAGTGCTGATCGTGAGCATTTACTCACACCCTCGCCTCATTTCTGCACACTTCAACAAGCCTTTTCTGCTCTTTGACACTCTTGGGTGAGAGAAAAAGATGCAAGCCAGGGTGTTTTTCAGGATTACTTGACTTGACAGTCACTTATTTCCAGTGACAGACAGGAGAAACACACTCCACATGCCAGTTCAGAGCATCTCTACTTCACAGCTCACAGAGGAGCAACACAACAGGCATATTTGTGTGTTAAGAGTGCTGGAGAGAGCTCATACACACACACACACACACACACACACACACACACACAGACGTGAGAGCACAGGAACACACGGCTGGATGCAGGACGAGCTGGAGATGACCTGGGCAGGAGAGAGGAACACGCGACCCCGCGAGGAATAGGGCGTCCGAGGACTTACAACAATGAAGCACACAAATAGCACAGAGAAACAAGAGGGCGACCAGAATTAGTCTGGGTGGAGATACCAGCAGAAAGTCTACGGTTTAAAGGTCAAAGACAAATGATAAAGGAAAAATCTATTATATATATATATATATAGAGTTACAACTTGTTCATCAGTGTGATTTTAGTATGACTGATTTAATGGTGGTGTTATTTTTATATTTTCCATTTGTATTTACCTTTTTATCTGTTTTCATGTTACTTTGAAAGTCTTAGAAATGCATACACTATTATATTTTATTAATATTAAATTAAAATTAATGCTTATTTTTGTGTTTTATATTTTCATGTTAAGTTTTTGTAATTACATACTATTATTGTTATTAAAATCTTGAATTAATTATATTTTTCTTTTCATTTTAAACGTTTTAGTAATTTATACAGAATTTTATATATATATATATATATATATATATATATATATATATTCTATTTTAATTTAAGTTGCCCATTTTTTATATTAATATGTACTTATAAATTTTCTATTGATATTTCAGATTTATTATATTTTTATTGTAAGAATTATTATATTAATTTAATATTTTGAAGCTTTTCACTTGTTTAATAAATTTTATTATTATGTTATATTATATTATATTATATTATATTATATTATATGTATAGATATATTTTATTTTATGATATTATACCAACTATACTAATAACTATATTTAAAATACTTAAATAGTTTAAGGTAAGGTTTTCCCCCCAAATGGACTGATTTAATATTTTAAATGAATAATTAAACGACATTTTACAACTTTGCTTTGAAAGGTCCGGCTACATGATATTTATTTTACATAACTTGACAATTTTATTTTTATATTTTTTGCAATTTATAAACAATTCATAACAATAATTTCAAATCATTTATTTAAAACAACAAAGCTGTCCATTTAAAAAAAAAAGGACACCAGATGACATCACTAGCCTGTATAATACATTAAAAAGCAGCACTGAGTGATTTCTGGGCAGCGGTGATCTCCATCTAATGCTAAAGATGCTCTTTATATCATGCCGACTAAAATATTCCAAAACAGTAGTCCATCTTTTCCTTCAAATCATGCCAAATCCTGCTGCTGCTCTCTTTAACCTTTGAACTTCAGGAGAACAACAGAGCCATTGTGGAGGATTTGGCAGCGGTTCACCTCACACACTTCACACACACACAATGTTCACCGATTCTAATGGGAATGCCTTATGACTGTCCAGCATCTGTGCTGAGTGATGCTGAGAGAAAACAGAGGGATGGATCTGTCTTACTGTCATGACTGATTCGGTGGTCCTGCGGTCCAGTGATTTGGCTCGTCTCAGAGGCGGCAGGGTGGAGTGATGGAAGTCTAAACCCTGGGCCGGGTCCATCTTCTGCTCCTGAACGTGTGAGAGAAACAGAAGATTTACTTTGAGATGTTTTAGTGCGCGGGATGCAGATAATGCAACATCACTATTGCTTACTGGATGCTCGCAAACGAGTCAACCAATCAATTAATAAAGCTCTTATCTGCTGATAACTAGGGATGTAACGGTATCAAAATTTCACGGTACAGTAATACCTCGGTATGAATGGCACGATACGGTATTTATTGAATCATTTACATAAAAAAACAAAACTAATTAAGAGGCTCAAAAAAGTGGCAGAAGTGTTTATTAAACAGTTTACATGAACACTGAACATA
>JAUMHQ010000069.1:314438-325084 GCA_032361165.1 Enteromius paludinosus
TATCTATCTATCTATCTATCTATCTATCTATCTATCTATCTATCTATCTATCTATCTATCTATCTATCTATCTAAGCACAGTCAGCTAATATCATTTGTCTGATCACCTCTGGCATCGTTGAGTGTCCTTCTGCATAAGGCAACATAATATTAATTATATCATCTTGGCCACATGGCCAAATTTTTTTTCTATTCCACCTTCCATCTGGTCCGTAAACCTCATAAACACCAGCAAGAAACCGAACTCTCTTTCATCACAGTCATTTGTAGCAGCTCAGCACAACGTCCAACTCTCAAAAGCTTGAGTGATGTTCTCAGATGATCTTATTCTGCTTGGTAATAAATATTTCCAGCGAGAATGTGATTCGATCCAGCATTCTAGCAGCACAAACCCTGGATCTGTTAGGCTGCCTGTGTCCTCAGTGGTAATAAAAGCAGAGCATGAAGGCCTCCTTGAACGTGTTCTCCTTAAGTTTGGTTTGTGTTTGACCTACACACTTACAGGAAGATACATGTCAGACACCAAGAACATATGGTTATTTTGTCATTTTCCCCAGTACAGCAGTCAGCTCTAAATGCCCTGATGTTTCCAGAATGCATTTATGATATACTTAACAACATGTTTATGGTGTCTTTAAATATTACAGTCAAACACGATTACTACAGTATGTCAAAAAAGTGCTTTTTCCATGTTAAAAATATAGCAAGTATATACTGTTAAATTGTGAATTTTGATCTAAACACATATGGATGCATAATCCAATCATGTGCAAATAGTATATTTATAGTAGCCTAAGCACAGTAACCTATAGGATTTTATTTTTCATGAAAATCCAATAGAATTTAGTGACCCACAAATGTGGAGACTGTGGCACACTTTTTAGCAATGCAATTATAAAACACATCTGGTACTTTTTTGACTAAATCAATCAATCAAGTGTTAGGGCTAATTAGTGTATTCATAGGAAGTGTACTTAAGTAGCAAATTTGGGAAATGCACTTATAATTATGTTGCTAATATATTTGAAATAAAATCCAATTCATCATCTAAATGTGTGCAAACATTAAACAAATTGTATACAGTAATAAAAGTCCTCTGTATATTTTTTGATGTAGTAACTTTTAAATGCACTAAAAAACTATTTAAATATAAGTAGTTTTCCCCCAGTTTCCCAGACAAGGCTTAAACTGGTCCCAGACTAAATTGCATGTTTGAGCTGTCTCAGATGAAAATATCTTGCTCTGATATATCTTAAAATACGTCAGTGTCATTGTTCTGTGTTAAGATGCACACCTGTAATATCTTCTTATAAGGCATTTTTGTAAAGGTTGCTCAAATATCTTAATTTAACTAATGCCTAGTCCTGGCTTAAGCTAAGCCCTGTTTGTGAAACCGGGCCATTAAGTATACTTTGTGAACTTTGTGTACAGTAAATAATTCATAACTACTGTAATTCTGTAAGTATAGAGATTATTCAGGTTAAACGACAATGATATTTAATCCTTCTGTAGAAGTAAAGAGAATAATTAATTTCTTATAAACTCTAAAACTCAGTTTTACAAAGGCCGGTTTTTTCATCAAATTTCATCCCCTTGTGAGGAAAAAGTCACATTGTAACGAACATTTTCTTTAAACTGTGAGATATACCGTACAGAATTGGTGGACATAAAGTTGACAAAATCTGGATTTATTTATTTATTTTTACTATGAAGCAGAAACAGACTTCCATATATTTCTTCCTTTGATTTATGACTTTAAACACATGCTGTATCTCGGAAGATTCAGACTCGAGGGACAAAGCAAAGCTCTCACACTAAAAGTAGGAAATGTTCACAATACACAAAAGGAGCAGGCGTTCGACCTCTCCTTCAACCCCATTTACTGATTTTACGTTGCTGCAGTATCATGACCCGAGGATCAAAGGCCTTGGTCGTTATTTCCTCAGCATCATTACAGTGATAATACAAGCTCTGTCATCAGAGCAACCTGGGAAATCTAACAGCACATGGATGTCTGCTCAAAGACTGTAAGAACAGTAAGATGGAAGAAATTCAGGTTTTTATTCATCAAGGGTACATTAAACTGATGCATTCATTAAAGTGATAGTAAAGACATTGATGTCATAAAAGATTTACATTCCAAATAAATCCTGTTCTATTCATCTTTGAATCCTGAAAAATAAAACATATCACAGATTACACAAAATAAGAAGCAGCATAACTGGAGTAATGATGCTGAAAGTTCAGCTTTGATCACAGGAAGAGATTAAATATGAAGAGTTGTTTTGCAATATTTTTTAAATGTTTTTTTGTTGTTATTTTGGTAACCGTTTACAAGTTTACAACGGGTAACATTTGTAATATTTAACTTCGACTTTGCCCTTTATAAATGCTTAATTTGCTGCTTATTAATAGTTAGCTAGTAGTTGTTAAGTTTAGGTATTGGGTAGGTTTAGGGGTTTAAAATAATAATATGTGCTTAATTAACTGTTATAATATAACAGCTATGTTAAAAATATTTCACAATTTGTACCATATAGGTTTTTACTATTAAATATTTCAGCTTTGTTGAGAAGAAAAGACATCTTTCAAAAACAGAATGTGATCCTTGTTATTTCATGCCATGATGCTCTTCTGAATGATTCACTGCTAAAGTCATTTGACTCATACAGAGTGTGCAGTAAAGTGGCGGGTTATGAGCATGTGATCAGTCCAGAGAGCTCTAATTGGCTGCTCAGCTTGTTACTGTGTGTTGTACTGTTTTATGTGGACTGTTCGAGCTCCAGCACCATTAAAACAAGCCCTCGACATTCAGCAATTCAGCTCACAAACAAACCGCAGCTCACTGTCCACTCACAGCACTAATGGTGTTTCAAACCAGACACCACGAAGCTCATGCCAACTATTAGAGCAAATGAGCTAATTGACACAAAACAAGCATTCAAAGATCTGAGGCGTGTTGTTTCTGCCTAATAAACAGGCACAGTTGCCGTGTAAATGCAGTGAGCATTGAGACACTGCACTGCAGTTCACTCTGTGTGGGTTTTTACATTGTGATAATATTCCGAAATGTTTCTTGTATATAATTTCTGTAAGATCATGATGTGACACTGAAGACTGGAGTGATGATGCTGAACATTTAGCAATTGCACACAAGTACTACTGAAGTAGAAATACATTGTCACAGGTGTGTGGTGCACGAACGAACGATCAGGTTCCAATTCTTGAACAACAATCCTTTTAAATAGTCCAGGGAAGCAAACAGACAGGCAGGGTAGTACACACACGACATAACGTTAATACCAGACGACACAGACTGAACTGAGGAGAACTTATAAAGAGAGGACAATGATGGATAATTTACAAGACACACCTGAACACAATGACACAATTAACAGAAGAGACGGAGCACAATGAAAACAACAACAAACAGTGTATTTATAGAGTTTTATTTAAAAAACTAAATTGGAATGCATTACACGTACATGCTTGTATTTAAATATTTTTAGTGCATCCAAATACACTTAATTTTAACCTGGGTGTTCTATATGTTTCTTTTTTTTTTTTGGAAATACTGAAATAAAGTAGGCAGCAAATTCCGGTTCACACAGATTTCAAATAAAGGCAGCCTTGGAGAGCGATAGAGACTTCTCAAAAAACATTCATAACTTTTAATGCTTCTAGAAGGAGGTCTGTATTACTCCAGGAGGATATGATCAATATTAAGGCAGGGGCCATGCGATTAATAACTGTGGAGCTGAAGTGTTCATTGACTGATGAAACCACCAGAACATAAATGTAAAAATTCCCAAACTGTGACCAATTTCTGTTATTTAAAATTAATTATTCAAATGACATAAATATTCTATAAACCTGATCTACACTTTTAAAAGCCCTCTAGAAACCAGGCGCTGGAAAAACATCTTCTACACTGAAATATTGTACACGTTGCTTGCAAAATATTTCATCAGAATGCACGTTTGAATGGTCATCAATGGAGAAAGTCTGGAGCCGCATAGTTCAATATTCACCAATTATAGGTCTTAATTCAGCATTGATCAGAAGTGCATACTAAGTGGTGAGTACTAGGTCACAGAGATAGATTAAAGGTCATTAACAGTGCTAATGAGATGATCCAGCCCTGTTATTCCAGCAAAAGTGAACTCAACAAACAAAACTCGCTTTCTCTAGTAATGAGGTTGAGTTGATTTTCCTCAAGCCTCTTTTCATTATAGTTTCCAGGTCACCAGAGGAGAAGGTACAGGTGTTGTTTAACACAAGGCAGGTCTGGCTAATGATGAACAACCGCATGATAATGGAGGAAACCAGTCTCTGAGCATCAACATTAACCCAGAGTCAGAGTCGGCACTAATGAGTGAATCTGCCGGATTGATCTCTTGCAAAATGGATGTCAGTTAACCAATTCTGGAGCTAATCATCCATAGAGGCACCAGAGCCCTCTGATGTGTTTTCTGACCTAGCCGAGGATGACATGCCTCCCTGAAAACAAAGTTTCGAAGCCTTCGGCACGATATGACAGCTCCTAATTTAAACTGGGGAGAATGGCAGGGTACTAAGCGCCACAGACATTTCAAAACAGGAAATCAATATGCTGCCATTTAGGAGGGTCTGGATGTGTCTCAGATGACCTGCGATTGATACCAGTGTTCATCATCATTATATACAGTCACGGCACAGAATTTAATTCTTCTTTTCTTCCAGCATTCGCCTCATGCCCGGCAGACAAATCATCGATAAGCAGTGGGAAGTTGCAGTACAAATGTGTTTAATCTGTCTACCATTATCTGAAGTGGAGCACAAACATGTGTTTCAAAGGGGTCATATAGATGCATTTTTACAAGTTGTTTGAAATGAAATGCGTCTTGCGTCAGTTTGTGTACACAACCACCCTATAATAGCGACTGAGGTGTTTTTTTCCCATAGCGTCACCTCGACGCAGTGTTTCGTTCCTTCAAGGAACAGGGTTATATACATAACCTGAAATGTTTTTTGTCCTTGCCATGTCAGCCTGTTGGTTGTTAGTAGCCAAAATTATAAATCTAATTCTTAAGTTAATCATTCTGAGTTTTATGTTGATGTGGAGTATTTTAATCCTCATCCCATCCAAAAGCAGATAGACACTCCAGCTCACCACGAGCCAGATTCCTCCACCTACTGACCCAATATGCCCACTCTTCCTTCTAACCCATCTAGCCAAGTCATCCAAAGCTCTATGATCTTCCTCTGCCTATCCAAATCGCAGGGAGAGCTGTTTCAGTTCAGTTCAGATTCCAAGTCCTGCTCCAGAGTTTCGGCCAAGAGAGCGTTCCTGTTCCTCACGGATTCCAGTCTGCAGCTTCCATGTCCTGCTCCAAAATTGGGGGAACGGTGCCTTGCTCAAGAGTCTCACCTCAGTCGTGGTATTGAAGGTGGAGAGAGTGCTGCTTATTCACTGACCCCACCCACAATCCCTGCCGGACCTGGGACTCGAACCCACGACCTTTAGGTTACAAAAAACCCAACTCCCTATCCATTAGGCCACGAGTGCCCCTGATCTTTGGAAAGAAGGGATCATAGAGTTCCATACAATGAAAGTAATTTGGGTCCAATGCATTTTATGGTGAAAACTCATCATCAAACTCAGCTGAAGTGCAATCATCTAAAAGTAGATATTTCACAATTATAAAACAGAACAGTTATAATCAGGTGTAGCAGTGTTCGCCTAAATCGACTGCTTCTACCAAGAGACATACTGCATCCATTTGTGCTACAATACTTGGGTGTATAATAATATATGACTGACTTTAATGGACAGGTTTGCTGATGTTCAAACAACTTTGTATTGCTGCAATGCCCTTGGTATGCACAGTAAATAAATGGTTTCTCCCCATATTTTTTTTTTTCATTTTTATTTATTATTTATTTGTCAGCACCGGTCCTCTGGATGATGCAAAACTCTTCATTTTACATTATCCAATGAACTTTTGACAGCGTCAAGGATTTTCTGTATTATAGGTGCTTGTTTTTTTTGCAAAAGGGAATGTCACAGACCTTTTTCCTCAATTTTCTGTAATCATTTAACATTTTGCTTTCCTGTCTAACCTTGTTGAAGCAGACTGAGAGGCAGTTGAGAAACACTGCCATACCCTGTCCAGAGTCTTGAGAATTATTAGAAGACACAAGCATTCAAAGAAAGAGCAATTACAAAAATAAAAAAAAATTATTAACTCAGCTGTTTCTCACTTATTAGCTTTTATCATTATCCCACGGTCAATGGTAGCATAAACAAAAGCGAATCCCACTGAGTTTTACATGATAATTCCAATATATTTTTATGCAGGCAACTGAAAAAAAAAAAAAAAAAAGGAGAAAAATCCACTGGTAGGCTACCAGTAATGCCTTCATGTGTCTGTGAAATGCTAATCTCCCCCACAGCTTTAGTCCTCTTATCCTTTACATGTACAGGCAGCAGGAGCCCAGACCTCTTTTAATACTCTGCTGGCTTACCAGAACATACGAACTCAAGAGCATCAATTATTCAGCATGTCAGCCTTCAGCGCATCAGCTGTCCACTGCTGAGAGGAACACATGACACCTGCAGACAGGTTTGTCCATAGGTATCAGGCCAGGAAATGCCGAGATGAGAATAGCTTCTATTTCCTGTGCACAGGAGAAAATAGCCTCCATCTCATGCATAAAGAGGGCAGTGCCGTTAAGGAGGTTAAAATTACCTGATGCAATATTGATGCACATCTCTCTCTCAAATATTCCGTATTAGAAACTTGTTAATTTGGATTAGCCTTTCGTGTCAATAATCTGGGGCTAAATTTCAATTTGATTCATTTTAAATTACAGAAAGATTTTTTACTACATGTAAGTTAAACTACATGTAGCTATGTCCTTCTACATGTCCGTCTTTCCATCCATCCATCCATCCATCTATCCTCCATACTTTTTCCATACATCCATCTATCATCCAGTTGTCTTTCATCCATCCATTCATCCATCCATCCATCCATCCATCCATCCATCCACTATCTATCCTCCATCGATCTGTCTTTCATTAATCTGTTTATTCATCCATCCATCCATCCATCCATCCATCCATCCATCCATCCATCCATCCATCCATCCATCTATCATCAATCTCTTATTGCATCCATTTATCTGTTAATCCATCCATCCATCCAATCAACCATCCATCCTCCACTTGTCTTTCCATCCGTCCATCCATCCATCCATCCATCCATCCATCCATCCATCCATCCCATCCATCCATCCATCCTCCATCTGTTTTTCCATCCATCTATCCTCCATCCAACCATCTATTATCAATTCCTTATTGTGTCCATTCATCTGTTAATTCATCCATCCATCCATCCATCCATCTATTCAGTCATCAAAGTTAATCTTGACAAAAATGTTCTCCTACTTTAAAAATACAGTCAAATTACAAATTATATTGGAGATCTGATTCATATATTTTAATTATACCTCTGTACAGTGAATTGTTTGCTGAATTGAGTTTAGTAATGTAAAAGGGTTCTACATTCGATTCTGAATGATACCCTACTTCACAGTTATACCTGCTTTCTACAGTGATTAAAAATAAAAAAGAACGAAAGAAAAGTACAGCTTGAAATGTGAAGAACTGACTACTCAAGATTAACAACTACCCAAGGATGATGGTATGAGATAGAAAATGAAAACCCAGATTGGAGTTTACCCCAGGGTAAAGACTGACCCCAGGGTTAACGGGTTTACGAGAGTGACTGAGAGTTTGAACAGTTCCATCAGTAGTTTGAGTGTATCTGTGCAGGAGAGGACAGCAGCTGAATGAAACGCCTCCTGCCATCAGCCCTGTAAGTTTGAAGGTCTGTAAAGTAAAGTAATGGGGTCGAAACACAAGGTCGGACCTGCACTTTCGCGCTGTGCTGACTCTGAGTACACCAGCAGAATTTAACATAAACTTCGTCCCTGATTTCCTCCCTGGCAAGAGGATGGAAAATTTCCATTGATTGATCAGAGATGTCACACACAGACAAATGCCTCGGGCTGGAAATGCATCTCTTGGTTCTATAAAAAGGATTTTGTAGGCTAAGATGGTTCTTTGAACACTTTAATGTCAGATAAAAGATTTTCTTTGTCCTGCAAGAATATTTCCAGAATACTGTTGAAAAAATGTGTGATCAATCTTCCCCTCTCTTCTCCGCTTACGTATTGTTCTCCTTTAGACTCAACCACAACTCACAGGCATTGGGAACATACTGTATTTGTTGACCACTAAATTTTGTGGTCTTGTCACACCGCATGACATTTTACAATGTCAAAAAAACACAAATATCAGACAAATATATATTGGCATTGGTGATATATATCAGTCGACTGCTAAAAATCACTAATTATTATATTAATTCATAAGTGTATGGTCTTGTCACACAGCGTGACATTTCACAATGTCAGATTATCTAATATTTTAGGAGACTTACTGACCTTGTGATGCATGTGTAAAGTGTGCTGAAAACACATTCAGAATGTCAACACGCTTACAACAGATTGTGCCGTGGCTAATGTACATTATTTAATTAAAAGTGCATAAAAATAAAGAAAAGAAAATAGGTTACAAAAAAACAGGGAGCGCTTTTCTCGGGTTTAATCCATCTCAGAGCACCTTTAAGTCGTCTGTACGGCTCAGCATTATAATGAATGTTAAAATGTCAGAGACAAAGAGCATAAGCATGGTGCAAAATGAGCCTCAGGTAGAGTCTGTTTAGCTATGCAACAGATGGCCTCGTCTGAAGTGACTTCTCTATTAACCGGCAGACTAAGGAGACAAGCGGCTTTAGGGAAATTGTAATTGATTAAAAAAAAGCCGAAGGAGCCCAGCAGTCAATATGCGCTGACACCTTGTCATTGTGCAGACGTTCCTGCCGAACGCCTATAATTAGGCCATTCACTTTCTACATGAGCATATATACTGAAGACGTGAGAGGAGTCGCATTGCTGGAATACTGCGCTCTACTGCTTATCACTCACGCATCCTATAACAACGTGATCGAATGCATACAGATGAACAAAAAGGACACATCTGCAAAACATCAATCTGGCATGCTCAATTATTCTTCGTGTAAATCATCCCTGGTAATACCTGTCATCCGCTTGAGCTTGAGCTACCAGGAGATGTGCTTTATGACTACTGATATCAACAGCATGTGCTGCATTGAAGCCATTCAGAGCCATTCATTGAGCTTCACAATGTGAGTTTGATACCATGACGCAAATGATCATCTACTGCACTCATGGAAGACGTCAGACCATGTTTTTCTCTTTTGTTTCTTACTATGAAATTCACTTCAAAACATACAGCCCTTCTGGCCTTATGGGAAGGCATTTTTCTATTGATAATTAACTCTTGTGCTGTCCTGAAAATCCTTTGTCTAATTTGGTTTTCAGAAAAATATCTCATTATACTTTATTATCACCAAATTTTGGATTGAATCTTTTGTCAGCTTGTTTTCTTTCCATTAGCATTGGTTTTTTACTGATTAATTGCTCATCATTTGTGGAAAATATTGGCAATGTTCAATCAAAAAGATTCAAAAATGATTCAGTGGTTATTGTACGGAGTATGAGTACTTTTGCATAGTTTAGTCTAATGCAATAATAATCATTTTTGGAGAAAGAAAATCCTCCAAGTCAAATGACTGGAACACAAATTGAGGCTGATTAACTTATAATGCTAATAACATGCTTAATGTTTAATAAGTCATTAAATGCTTAATACAAGCTGTCCTGTTTTACATGGTTTTGAATATGTATTCGTTTGCTTTTTCTTTTTTTTTTCTCATTCACTTAGCAGACACTTCTGGTTTAGAAAGATACCTCTTTAAAGTGATTGGATTTTATAATGTTTTTTATTTTTCACAGTAAACTATACAGTGATATTATTATTTTTTCCTAATATTATTTTGTTATATTTGGCATTTTGTTAAATACACATTCTTATTATAAAAGCATTTACAGTGAAACAGTTTATTCTTGTTCAATCCAATAGTATTTTTGTTACTCTCTCTGTCTTTCTTTCTTTTTCTTAAGGAAATATATATATATATATATATATATATATGTATATCCCTTTGTATATGTCAAAGGGATCTGGAGCGTTAACAGGTCTGTGTGGCTTCTGTTGTTTTGTGAAGATTGGTTTAAGCTTTTACATCCAAGCCAGCAAACAATGGGAAATCTTTGAAATGATGTTCTCTGTGCAACACAAATCATTTTCATATATATTGTTCTTGTTTCACATCAGCCCATCAAAAGCTAGCAAAAAGTCCTACCAAAGACAATCAACAACAAATTAAAGTTTGCAAACCAATCTTTGTGTTTATTTTGTATTTTGAATTTTCTTTTCCAAAAAGCAAATCAATTAGTTTGCAGGCAACATAATACCGCTTTTAATATAGATATTACATCTTAAAAGGACATTTTATTATGTATAGAAAGTATATTTTCTCCTCTTGTAGTATGTGCAAGCAGGCCCGTTGCGACAAGGCAGGCAAACCAAGCAATTGCTTGGGGCCCCGAGCTGGCATGGGGCCCCAAGACAACGACTGGTTAAGAATAAAATGCAGCGACAAACCGTCTGA
>JAUMHQ010000069.1:347451-360496 GCA_032361165.1 Enteromius paludinosus
AAATTCTAGGGTTGTAAATGGACCTGTAAAACCGTTTCTGGGCATTTTTCCCCCTTACCTAAGCTACATACCTTCTACATATCAGAGAACAATTTAAAATATTCTCTCAATGCATTCTATGGCACCTTTAAATGATTCTGTATTGTAATGATTCATGTCAACTTGTATAGTTGAGTGAGTCATTGATTCACCGAAGGAGTGGTTCAAACCTTTGATTTCTGAATGCAAGGATCGTTTTCACTGAGCGTACGGGTCATTTGTTCGTGAATCAAACTTCATGTTGTGCTGTACATTCTGACATTGCATGAATGCAGTTTGGACTGGAAATATCGCGCATGCTCACTGTCTGAGGTAAGCTATTAAATTAGCATTCATATCAACAGGGGTGGAAAAAATAACTACAAACCATCCATGATAAAATATAAATACAATTTGGCTTAATGCAACTGCGGTTGGGCCAAACATCCTCTCAAACTTACCGAGAAACGTTTAGAAAGCGTCATTGAGAATGTTTAATAACATCACGGCTTAGCAAAGGACTAGTTCATTGCAGCATCAACGTTCTTTCATAATTGCATGGTGAAGCTGCAGCACTATTATGTGTGGAAAACCTTCCTTTGGAAAACTGTGGAAATGCAATAGTGCATTTGTTTTTGTTTTTCTATTAAAAACAAGAATTGTATTTGCTACATTCTCCCGTTCATCTCTATGGAAGTTTATCCTGTTAGAGTTTCGCAAACCCAGAAATGTGAAAGGGTTCATTGGTTGAATGAATGCACGAGGCTATTATAACACTATGTCATGAGACATCTGAAGTGAACTCCTTGTTGATTGTAACCACAGAAACGGCCATCCCTAAACCGATGATGAGAGCAGCACCTCATCAAGAATGAGGCATGGTGGAGATAGAGAGGACCTGTGCCCTCAGGTGATCTGGAGTGTGTTGTTGACTGAGGCCGGACAGGATGTTCAGCAGGCTTGTTTGTTTTTCCTACTTGGATTGGACATATACGGTGGTCTGTCTGCCGGGGGCCCATCGACACTCTCTGCTGCTTGAAGAATGTAAACAGATGAGCCAGACGGGTAAGTGCAAAGATTCACCCCTGACGAAAGTACTCAGGAGAATCCTCATAAAGACCACACTGGGCTCGATGTTAAAGGAATAGTTTACCTTGAAAATTTGCTGAAAGTGTGCTCCCCCTCAGGCCATCTAAGATGTAAATGAGTTTGATACTTCGTTCGATTTTTGAGAAACGTAGCATTCCATAAGTTGGATGCTCTGCAGTGAATGGGTGCCGTCAGAATGAGTCCAGTTGAAGAATCAACACCACTCCTGTACATTACTTGATATGTTGTGAAGCAAAGAGCTGTGTTTTCAAATCAATCATTAAAATGTTTTTAAGGAAAACATGGGTAAAGTATAATAATAACACTTCCTGGACACTAAAAAGTCCATCCCCTGTTGTCTCCCACATCACAATCCACCCACATATTTGCTTAGAGCTGTTTTTGGCTTGGAAACATTGATCTGTGCAGATTTTCCACCTGATTCAGTTGAGAATGCGTTATAAATGACACACTCGCATTTTAGTCAGAAGCAATGCAGGATTATCATATCTTAGTCAGAGGGAGTAGTTTGTATTTAAAAGCATCTTAATGATGGATTTGTTTCTTACAAACATGTAGCTTTAGGTTTCATGAGTCATTAACTGATGGACTGAAGTGGTGTGGATTGTGGATTATTGTAATGTTTTGTATCAGCTGTTCGGACTCTCATTCTGGTGGCACCCATTCACTGCAAAGGATCCACTGGTGAGCAACTTCTACATTACGCAATCGGATAAAGAATCAAACTCATTTACTTCTTAGATGGCCTGACGGTGACTTCATGTTTTGCAAAAGCTCATTTTTGGGTGAACTATTCCTTGAAACATCACAGGCATGTAGCTTTCTAAGAAATGCCAAATATCTTTTTTTCTGTCTAAATTGAAGTTGTAAAACTATTTACGTCATTAGAGTAGTGTTATATACACGCACAGATAACAGTTTGCACACTTGCATGCAGTACATGATGCATAATGCTATCAACACACATCTCTCGGTTCACCTGGATTTAAAAGGAAAAATAGTTCAAAACCACAACACACACACCGCATTTTAATGACTTTGCGGGCCAAACAATTTATGCATCTATCATGCAACCTGTTTACATTTTCCAGATACCACCTGTCCAGAGCACCAAACACACTTTAACCCATTTACAGCTGGCCATAAACAGTTTGAAACAAGACCTGAAAAGATTCCCCCCAACAAAGTCATGTGTTTACCAAGCATCTGAAGCACCATCACACCGAAGCATAAGGATGATAAAGCTGAAAGCGGAGGATAAATTCAGCCGTGAATTACTCAGTTGCACTTTCCTCAAGGCATGAGGGCTTGCACAACATGGACACATCAGCCGATTTTACTCCTATGAGCTGATAAAACACTGCAAAGAACAGTTCACCTATATACAGGTCACAGAGAGCAACAGAGTACACATTTAAACTAGATTTTTGGACTACAAATGTGTGCACATTGTGTATGGTTTTAAATTGCATTACAGAGATGTTTATGTTTACTGGCAGACTCAACATGGATAGATGCAGTGATGTCACTGTAAAATTGCACAGTCAATTTTATCCAGATTTTTTTTCTGCAAACGCATGTTTTCATTGATGTATGGTCCTAATTACAAGAAGAAAAAATGCTTATGCTTTAACCCTGATTCACCTTGCCATGTACAGTATCTCTATAAGAGGCCCTTTTCTGAAGAAAACATCTCCCAAACCATGACACTTCCACTTTTCAGTGACTTCTTTACACACTTTGGGTTCAGTCCTTTCCCAGCTTGATTAAACTTGCTCTCATCACTAAACTGAACTTTAGACCAGTTCTTCTCTCTCCACACAACATGCTCTTCAGCAAAGATTAATCTGGCCTTTTGATTCTTTCTGCTGATGAGAGGTTTGGTCACTGCAGTACAGATTCTCCTAAATGTCCAGACACTGTACAGTATGCCTTGAGAGATCCTAACCCTGTTCAGCGCTGAACTGGCGAGCACTTCTCAATTAAGAGTCTCTGCATTATCCTCTCCTCTGATGCATTTGCCTTTTGTAGACAACCAGCCTTTTTAGGGGACTTCAATGAATGTGTAAATATACCTGGAGGATTTCAGTCATTTTAGAACGGCTCACTATCTTGCGAAGCCAGTGAAAACTAAAAAGGATTTGTTAGTTAGTTAAGGAAATTAACACAAGGTGCCAGATTAACACCAACAACTGGTAGGCGTCCTAAAGTGTTCTCTAATTCTGATCAGAGTTCTTTTTCGAACATCTCATTATGTTTTTTTAAACTGAGCTTCTGAATATATTTAACTGGAATATGCTTAAAAATACCTCTTGTACTCCAGTTTGGATAACTGCAAATAGGACTAAGCAGTGACTCGAAATATAAGAGATTGTGGGTTGTTTTTGGATCTCCACTGTAGATGATTTTGTTTCTTTATCAGATTTGGAGAAATGTAGCAGTGCATCACCAATGGATCCTCTGCAGTGAATGGGTGCCGTGAGAATGAGCCCAAACAGCTGATAAAAACAACACAATAACCAAAAGTAAGTAAAAGTAATCCACAACACGCCAATCTATCAATTAATGTCTTAAGAACCTAAAAGCTGTATATTTATAAGAAACAAATACATCATTGCTTCTGGTTAAAATATGAGTCCATAACTAATAACCTCCAGTGAAAAAGTCATCTGGTCTGAATCAGGAGAGAAATCTGCTCAGATCAAGCACCGTTTATAAGCCAAGCTACATTTGTCCAAATCTAAAGAAGAAACAGCTAGTTTGTATTTTTGGGTGAAGACCTAAACCACCATTACTTTATGTAAGGGTCACTAAAAAGAGATTTACAAACAACACATTCTCCTAACAGCAGGAGAGCTCTTCTCAGCTCTTGTGAATTCCTTTGGCATGTCTGTCTAGTTTGTCTCCTATGAGTTCTAGGGAATCGAGGTCTGGAGTCGGTTGGTCCCGGTCATTACTGAGTGCTCCTTATGAGTGTTTTCCATGTTTAATTGTTCTTGCACAACATTTGATGGGTTTTAGATCATTATCTTGATGAATGTCACATGATTAGTGGAAAAACAACTAGAAAAGGCCTGACACACTAGTTATGCTTACTATGGACTTCTGCTGATTAGAAATGATTACTGTGATGTTCTTCCCAAACCTTAATATATGTAGCTTCAGGAGACCAAGTGCACTCTTAAAAAAATAAAGCTTGTAAACATTGACGGTTCCATGAAGAACCTGCAAAATCCATGGTTCTTTAGGTATATAGAGTGCTGCTTGAAAGTTTGTGAACCCTTTACAATGTTTTATATTTCTGCATAAATATTACACAAAATATAATCAGATTTTGCTCAGGTCTTGAATGTACAGTAGACAAAGAGAACCCAATCAAACCAATGAGACAAAAACATATACTTTGTATTTTATTTATTGAGAAAAAGTGATCCAGCGTTACATACCTGTGTGTGGCAAAAGTATGTGAATCTTTGTTTTGAGCATCTGCTATGATCCCTTTTTGCAGCTAAACATTTCCTGAAACTGCTGACCAGTCCTGATCAGCCCTGATTGGCCCTTTCCTCAATGCAAAACGGCTTCAGCTCTGTGATGTTGGTGTGTTTCCTCCTATGAACGACTTGCCTCAGCTCCTCCACACCTTATCATTCTTAATCTTTGGCAGAGCAACTTGTGTGCTGGGGGTCGTTATCTTGCAGCATGGCACATTTTTTTTTTAAGATTCAGTTTCCTTTAGTATTGGCTGGCATAACTCAGACCTCATTGTCCCACCAATGATGGCAAGCTGTCCTGGCCTTGATGCAGCAAAACAGGCCCAAACCATAATACTATTACCACCATGTTTCATAGATGAGATAAGGTTCTTACGCTGGTATTTTGCAAACATAACACTTCTCATGTAAAAGTTAAATAGTTCTATTTTGGTCACATTTGCCCATAAAACATTTCTCCAGTAACCCTCTGGCTTGTCCACATGATCTTTATCAAGCTACAGACAGACAGCGATGTTCTTTTTTTTGGAGAACTCTGTCATGCCCATCATGGTTTTTCATTGTTGTCCTGATGGTGGACTCATGAACATTAAAGGGGCCATATGATGTGGTTTAAAATTTTCATTTCTCTTTGTAGTGTTACAAGCTGTTAGTGTAAGATCCCTGAAGTTGCAAAAATTGAACTTTCAAAACCAAAGAGAGATTATTTATGAAAGTTATAACTTGTACACACCCGCCTGAAACAGCTCATTTAAACACGTCCAACTTTTCTATGTCATCAAGAGAGTTTTTTTCAAACACCACCCAAGTGTTTATGCAAAGAAAGAAGGTGGAACTATTGTAGTGTTGCTGCGGGCGCCATGTTCTGGAGACGCTGTGTGTCGTTGTGAAAGTCAGACTGCTTTGTGCTTCCAAAAGAGGACACAACTAGAAATCAGTGTTAAGTTGTGTTTCCAACACTGTTCCAACAGTTCGACACAAATGTTAGAGTGTGTTCATTGCATTTATGGAGGCAGTGCACAGAGAACAGTCTGGTGCTTCTGACTCACAATCTTTAAGTAAGTTACGTTCTCTTATTAAAAGAACCTTCTACTTAAATATCGGATCGTTTCCTAAATAAATTAAAGATAAAGGAAATATTTTTGTCTCGACTGTTTGATTGGATTCCCTTTGTCTACTCTAAATTATGTTTTGGGTGATTTTTACACATAAATATAAGAAATTCTAAAGGGTTTAAAACTTCAGAGCAGCGCTGTAAATGCTTAATAATATATCAAGTGTGAAAAGCGATAGAGCTGAGGCTTTAAGCAGAAAGTTAAGTTTTTTTGATTACCACTTCTAGGTTTTGTCTAATAACATCCATCAGTAATAACATGATTACTAAGAGTCAAGCCAATGGAACAGATGCCAGACTCCAAAGTGCAGTAATAAACTGCTTAAATCACTAGATTCAGTCAGATTTACTGAATAGAAAGTGTTGTTTGTGTTTCTGTCCCTGTATGCAAAACAGATGTCTCTTTCAAACAATGGGTGAGTAGTGCGCTCTGATATTTTATGCAACTCAATAAAAGCCTAAATTGTGAAATATTTTGCTGAAATAAATATGTTCATAGTGCTTTTTCAATTAGTCTTTTGCAACAGCAGAACTTTACTTGGATTTATGTTTCTCGCATTTAATATGATCGCTGAAGTAAATGTGCATTGTGAAACAAGCGTAACCAAGCCTTCAAATGTTGATTTTAAAAGAGAAAACTACTGTAGAGACTCCCGTTCCCTGCTGGGGAAAAAAAACAACACATGCTGGTTAGGTAGGTTTTGAAGCTGGGATGCTGGTTTAAGCTGGTCCTTTGCTGGTTTATGCTGGTCAGGTGCTTGTAAAGGACCAGCATAAACCATCAAACGATCAGCTTAAAGGGGTCATTTAGAGGTTCAACCACTTGTATAAGTTGTCTAAACTGAAATTTTTGTTATTAGTGTCTATACAGAGCTGTACATAAAAATCCAATCAGTGGTTGTTTTACAATCTCTGTAAAGGTTTTCCCCTTTCTCAATTGAGCCATCCGACCATGTGACGTCACACGGTAAGAGGCCCCTTCCATGATTGTTGATTGACAGCAGCGTGTCACACAGACTGAACTGGAGTGAGCCATCGTCAGCCTCACCTACAGAAGCAGTGAGTATTATGTCTTTCAATCAATCTTTGCAAACCTTTCCTAATAATGTGCTAATTAGCAAGTTTCATTACGAATATGGCTAAACAAAGATCCTCCAAGAGTTCCTCGGAAAAGAGGGGCGGGGTCAGCGGAGCTCGTGAAGATTTAAAGGGGAAGTACACAAAACAGAGTGATTTCTAAAGAGCTGTATTTGATGGGAAAATTGGTATTTTTTCTTTGAGAATATTTAAAACAAACTATATTACAGACTTGTCATTAAGACCCTAAATAATAAGATCAGCTTGTGGAAAATTGGCTTTGTATGACTTCTTTAAAAACCAGCGTCCCAGATTCTTTAGTGATGTTTAATTGTGGTCTTTCTGAAGTTCAGATGTTACCATGTTGGTGTGGTTGGTAGCATGTTTGCCCAGTGTTTACATACAGCGTAGGTGCTAATGCGCTCATTTATCACTGTGATGTGCTGGAGATGAGCATGCGGCGTGTGCCTGAAGTCAACACACAGCCACTATGTGCATAGCTGCCCTGGTCATGTCCTGATGGGAAATAAAATAGCCTGAAAAAGAAACAGGAAAAATTGCTCTCAAGGTCATTTGGAATCCAACGCCAGAGATTTATGAGTCCGAGTCGTGCTGTTATACGTGCTTCCTCTCTCTCTACCAGTGACCCCTGCGTTTACATACAGTGTTAAGTGTAAGAAGTATTGATAAAATAGTGATTTATTTTCCACTGAGCTACTGTGCTTTTAAAAAACATGCAGTACCACACAAAAACCTTGGAGTAACATTGCAAAATTTTATTACAATTCAAAACAGCTGTTTTTTTTATGTGAAAATGCTGTAAAATGTAATTTTTTTAGTCTTCAGTGTCACATGATCCTTCAGAAGTCATTCTAATATGCTGATTTGCTGCTCAAGAAACCTTTCTGATCATTATCGATGTTGAAAACATTTATAGGCCTACTACTGAATATTTTTGGGGTAACCGTGATACATTTACATTCAAAAGTTTGGGATAAGGAGTTTTCCCAATTAAAGAAACACTCATTCGTCATAGATAACATTGATCAAAAGTGCAAGTAAAGATTGTGCATTTACACCTATAAGGTGCTTATTAGCATGCATGTTACTAGAATATTAGCCATTTATAGTGCTGACCAAGCACATATTAATGCCTTATTCTACATCCCTAATCCTACCTAATGCCTAAGCAGCAAGAATTTATTTAGGGAAAAGTTGTAGCTAATAGTTAACTATTGTTACCTATTCTAAAGTGTTACTGCAGCGTGACGGGTTTCATTAAAAAGAGACAAAGGCCAAACTCCAACTTAGAAAAGATTTGAATGAAAACAGGAGAATCAAAACAACGTAGATACTTCAAGGATGGGCAAAAAGAACGGGCTTTTAAACACACAGGGACATAATCTGGGAGAACTGAAAACAGGTTGGGAGTAATGAAATTCTCCACAAAAATATTCAGCAGCACAACTGTTTTAAACATTTATAATAATCAGAGATGTTTCTTGAGCAGCAAATCACCATATTAGAACGATTTCTGAAGGATCATTTGGCACTTAGACTGGAGTAATGATGCTGAAAATTCAGCGTTGAACACAGCAATAAATTCCATTTTAACATGCATGCACATGGAAAACAGCTATTTTAAACTGTAATAATATTTCACAATTTAATCTGAATTTTGGATCAAATAAATACAGCCTCAGTTGGCAGAGCGTGCATATCTTCCATCATGTCGCAGTTGTGATCTGCCTCTTTTTAAACGCGGCCGTCAGTGATGTAAGAGTTAGTTCAATGTTTCTGCGCATTTGTTTATCATCTGTTCTGTTTTGTATATCTGTCGCTCATCTTGACCCTGCGAGAGAGATCATGAGAACTCACTTCAGCTTCAGACTGTCAGACTGCACGAGTTCGTTGCCCATTTTGTTTACATCTGCGGGACACGTAGCATCAAACGCAGGAAGCTGACCGGACACATGCATGCATGCTTTGTCACAGGAATTAAGAACCAGTCGATTTACTTCACGAGCAGAGAGTTTGTTCATTTAAGGCTTCAAAATTTCAATATCTATGCTTAAGCTGTTCCTCAAAGTCTTCTTTATACTTCAGATGAGCTCTTACATGTAAGTATTTCATTTTTTTCCTATATCTTTAATGCATCGTTCATTGGTTTCAACTTCATTAGTAACTCCTTTGCAAAGTGATATTTGTATTTACTTGCGAGATGTAGATATTAAACTTAATAGCAGCGGAATGTGTTGGTATTTTAATATGTGCCTAATGTGCATGTCATTAAGGTGCAAAAAGCTTATGCAAATGTGTAAGTTTGTCTGATGACGATTTAATGCATGCCAGTCAATTCACTTTTCAATTTTGCTAATGCGTCTTAATTGACTTTTCTGAATGAAGAGCATTAAATTCCTATCCGTGTTGGAAGTGGATAATTGTACATTATGGCAGGTAATTATTTTAACGAGTGAAGTGCTTACATGCTGCTGAAGGTCTAGAGAAGTTCATTTCAGTTAGCTTGGGCTGCGGTACAATAAGTGCAGAGGCGTCTGGTGTTATTTATTAGTTTTATTTGACAAATGGCTGGCACATAACAAGGTGAGTTTAGTTTGAAGACCAACCCAGAGGCTTTTAGATGAAGGCTGGCTCATAACAGTGATTTATTGTGATGTAAGCAAATTTATGATTGCCGTACGGCTTGATGTCCTATTCATGCCTTTTATCAACATTTTGACAAATTTAGTGTCGACTGCAGTTCACAAGCTCAAAAACTCAACCTTGTTTAAACTAACATTGATTAAACTAATATTTTTCTAATAGTTTATTGCAAATATAAATTGATCAGCAGCTCTAAGCCAACATCTGGTCCCAAAACAAGCCCTTAGTAAGTTGGCAGTAACCTTTTAACAGTTTTCTGACATAGTTTTGCTGTTGTTTTAATTCGTTTTTTAATCGTATGTAAAAAAAAAAAAAAGGTTTCATTGTTATGCTAGGAAAAGTTCACATTTTAGTAACAGGATTAATATTCATATAAATAGCTTCTGTGTCATTTGAACATTTTCTGAATATTAAGTACCTCTTTTTTAAAATTATTATTATTTTGGTTTTTGAATAAAAAAAAATTATTATTATTAATATTATTATTTAAAAGAAATAATGTGCTAAAAAGATGACTTAGTTTACAGGCCTTGTTTTGCCTTTCATATTTTGCCTCTGTGACCAATATTTCTTTCTCTTCCATGTTGCTACAGTTTTGATGATCTACAGTAACAATACATATTATACTGTTGAGGAAAATGCTGAAAACTGAACTGTCCTCTTTTAAAATCTGTGTTTGCTTTGTGTTTCATAAAGCGTTACAGTGAAGTTCTAGTCTCTTGCCTTATCTTGATTGGCTGGGAAGGGCCAGAAGTGAAGCAGGACTGAGTGAAGCAGCGCAGACGCACTCATTTGGACGTTAGGCAGCAGAAGGACCGGAGTCTGTGAACCCTGAGGCTCCCGCTCTCATCCAGCATCGGATGATCAACAGGAAATCCAGCGCGAGGACAGGAAACGCTATGAGTGCGAGGAGGGACACGGCGTGACATGCTGGAGCTCTGTTCATGGACAGGTGAATATCGAACTGTGTTCATGCTGCTCGCCGGGAGAAGAGTTCAGCTCTGGATTCTTTTTGTGCTTCTCTGGGGCGGTCAGGTGAGTCATTCACACATCACCGCCGAACCACTTCAGACGGGTCTAGAAAAAGTTTGATTTGATACTTTTTAGCTTTGCAAGCTGCAGTCGATACACTGTTTTACAAGAAAACGCTGTTTCAGTCTTTGTGAAACATACTAACAGTTTTTGAGTGAAATTTGTTTCAAAGTAAACCCTACAACAACTTCATTTTAGTATAGATGTTTAAAAAAATAACTGGTATAAGTAGAAAAATAATTAAAGTTGTTAGTTAATAGGATGATAAAGAAGAATTATGTAATTATAAAGAAAATGATTGCAAGATTATACAATATGCAGATGATGCTGTATTTTACTTCAGCTTCAAAATGTAATTCAAACGTATTTATAATTGTTTGTGAGTTGAAATGGTTTCAAAGTGTGTCTTATACAAGAGTAGATGCAGTAGATAAAATAATAAAAAGTAGACGTTTTTCATTTTTTTATAGTTGTCAGTTATCGGAACAGTATAAATTATACAGACATTATCAAAATACATTTTACGAGAAGTTTTTCTACTTCAGTATTGCATGCTTTGTAATTATGATTGTTTTCGATTGCCTTTTTTAATGTAAAAAAATGGATTGTGCACCAAATCTGTATCACATATCAAATGCTATATCTTGATATTATTATAAACAGATACCTAGGCATATCTCTGCCCATATGTTGCTGTTTAAGCTCACATATAAATCCACATACCCTGAAAGTTTTGCAGACAGACATGAATCTCTGGAGATTAGCACAGAGAGAAATCAGCAGCGTTGGAGAAACATTGCAAAATACGCTCCAGACATGATAATCTGAATGTGATTTGTGCAAAGGTCTCTTTAACATTTATGATGTGATTAAACATTTACGATGCAGCGCAACTTAACTGCTTTTTTTAACTGTAACAGTTTAACTGAGAAAGGTTTTTTTCACACGCGTATCAACTGCAAATTAGTTGTTGTTGTTGTTGTTTTAAATGCACAGATTATTATAAACTTTTTTTTATATTGAATTGATTAAACCAATGCACAAACAACTCTAAAATACAAAAGCTTCTGTGTGCATGTTGGTCACTTACACAATTGTGTCAAATGTCAGCATATACAGTTTTGTGCAATCTTTTTGAGCGCAGTAGAATTACAGTACAGTGGACGAGGTTATAACCCTCCCTGTCTGAGCAGGCATGAAATTTTTAGGATTTGTTAACATTTAGGTGAAAGTTCTGAGTAAATCAAATTTAATTGATTGCGCTGAATCAGATGCAACAGTTGAGAATATACAGTATTGCAATCATAAAACAAAAGTGCGATGTTGAATTTCAACCTCAATAGTAATAATAGGGGATTGTCCAGTAAATCATGCTATCATACTGTCAGATCAGGAGGATGGTGCTCATTTATAATTTGCTCATTTGTTCATACAGTTCCTCATATAAATGCTATACTAGTACTAGTTTTTCTACAAACAAAATAGTGGCTTGAATATTGCTCATTTATGTTACTCTCTTTAATTATTTAATGTAGGTATACACTGTTTATGTTAATAAGTTGTGTTAATAATCTTTAGCAATATTTTATTACCTCTATAGAAACATTAAACCCAGTATTCAGAGTATCTGCAAGTAAGTAACAAGAACGCATCCAAGCAACTGATATTCAGGAGTTGGCATTGTAAATTAAGAAGAATGTAAATATTTATCTGTTCGTTGTAGCAGAAATGAAAATGTGTTTAATATCACCTCTAACGGCAAGCACACGGCACTCCATGCTGTTATTAGTCTAGTCCTAAGATTAAAACTAGAAATGCAAAGTTAGTAAAAAAAAGCTCATTGCTAAAAAGAGAAAAAGATATGTTTAAGAGAACAACATACAGTAGACCTTTCCTCTGAGTACCTTTATAAATACTGCCATCTTGTGTTGGAAAAGGTGCCATTAATCATACATCTACATCAGCTCAATGAAACCACAAGATCTCATTATGATCTCATTGTGCAATACTCACACTAAATCCACACATTAAAAGCAGGTAAATGTCATGTATTATGGTTTTGTAAAGGTCATGGGCTCCGTGCTGGATGATCTGATCTATAAACGTGGTGAATATCAAGAGAACTGCACACGATTCCTGAGAGCCACTTTCCCGACTGGAACTGGTGAGTGAAACCAATCTAAATGTGTGCATATATATACATACAGATTATACTTATCTCTTGTACAAATCACCTTTATAGGAATTTTCTGCAATGGAACATTTGATGTTTTTGCCTGTTGGCCACATTCATCTCCTGGGATTGTATCTGTACCCTGTCCTCCTTATTTACCGTGGATCAAAGAAGGTCACTTACTCTATTCTAGTTTAAAACATTTCTCTTATTATAGTCAAAAACTTACTTAGTTATGTCATTGGATTGAGTAGCATTATATTTTAAAAATGCTATTAATTAATATATTATTAAAGGTGCCATAGAATGGAAAACTGAATTGACCTTGGCATGGTTGAATAATAACAGTTCAGTACATGAACATAA
>JAUMHQ010000069.1:453819-465259 GCA_032361165.1 Enteromius paludinosus
ATGAGCAACGCTGAGAAACAGCCAATCAGAGCAGACCTCCTCATTACTATTCATGAACCTTCCAAATAAGGCAAAACCAGACTGTTTCATTCTAGGGTTGTAAATGGACCTGTAAAACCGTTTCTGGGCATTTTTTTTCCCCTTACCTAAGCTACATACCCTCTATGTACATATCAGAGAACAAGTTAAAATATTCTCTCAATGCATTCTATGGCACCTTTAAAGTTTTCTCCAACTGTGCAGAATCTGTTGCTTTAGAAAGCAAACTCCCACAGTGTGTTTGAGCCAGGAGTTTTCCCCCCCTATCTTACGCTGTCAGCAGTTTCAGCTCATCAGGGCAAATAAGGGAAGTGCCTGTTTCCTATTATTCACTCATGCATTATATCACTTTCACACTTATTAACAGCCCTCAGTGACAGAGCGCTGCTTTAACTCCAGACCGGCCTGTCCAACCTGGACAATTTCACTAACGCCCATCTTAAGAAAAAAATATGCTTGTTTAGCTAAATGTAAAGTGTATGAGGTGAAAGACGGTCTTTGAAGAGGATCGGTCAGTGAGAGAGACAGCACTCTGTATGGAGTCGTGAGCGGAGGTTACAGCACTGAAGAGGGTGAGACGTCTCTTCTAGACTCAGACACAGAGAAAACAAGTAAACCAACATGCTGCTGCATGACCGAATGGCTCTCTGGACTATGTTTTGATTCTCCAGATGTAAAACTTGGAGCGTCACAGTCGATCTCAGATGAGAAGCACGAAACTCCCACAGACTGAGATGGCAAACAATAGTTATCAGTGTGACTGATAACAAGGCCTGTTTTGTACAGTTTCTCTCTGTATTGCACCTCATGTTCAGCTCGTTTATGTCTCTCTCTCTCTCTCTCTCTCTCTCTCTCTCTCTGTGCACAGAACGAATGTCTGACAAAAATTCAGAACATTTCCATTCTTAATGAAAGCCTGTCAAGCGTTCTGTAATACTTCCAGAGATTCTTTCAGTGTTTGTCACTGACACTAATGCTTTATTCATTAGTCTGTTTATAGCAGGTGGACAATTTATATGAAAGCTATTCAGAACAGATAATCTATTTACAGATCATCTGGCTCACGTAGTTGCTCCTACTTCGTTTACTCCAAGAAACAAATATGTGTGTTGTCGTTAGATGAAATAACAAAATGCTTATAAACGGAAGCTTTAAAGCAATAGTTTGCCCAAAATGTAATATTTGTATGTTTTGAAGTTTGTGTAGCATCGCATCAATTGCTCACCAATGGATCCACTGCAGTGAATGGGTGCCGTCAGAATAAGAGTCTTAACAGCTGATAAAAACACCACAATAATCCGCAACACTCCAGTCCATCATTTAATATCTTAAGAAGACACAAATCCATCATTCAGACCATTTTTTAACTAAAATATAAGTCCATAATCATAATCTGTAGTCTCTCACATCAAAATCCACCCACATATTTTGTTTTTTAATCGTTTAATCTTTTAGCTTGAAAACTGTGCAGATTTCTCCCCTTATGCAGACCAAACCACTTTGAAAACAATATTATGGACCCTTATTTTGGCTGTAAACAATGTTTTGAAGTTATTAATGATGCATTAGTTTAGTTAGCTTTTTTTTTCTCGAATCATCAACTGATGGACTGGAGTGGTGTGTATTATTGCGATGTAGTTATCAGCTGTTTGGACTCTCATTAAGACGGCACCCATTCACTGCAGAGGATCCATTGGGAAACAAGTGATGCGATGCTACAGTTCTCCAAATCTGATGCAGAAACAAACTCACCTACATCTTACGGAGCCTGAGGGCGAGGACATTTCCAGAACATTTTCAATTTTGGGCTGAACTATTCCTTTAATACCAAAATAACAATGCTGATCACACAATGTTAGAGATCTGTTAGAACCTGTTGTGCTGTGTTGTCATGTGGCGTTGAGCTATCGATCTGCTGTGAACTTTCTCACTGTCATGTATGTGATAGTGCATGTGAATCTGCAGTCACACATCCATCAAGCGGCTGATGTTTGTACAAAAACAAGCATGATATAAAGGTTAGTGGAGAGCAGGGCAAGCTGTCACATTGTTTACTGAAAATCTGTCAGGGTAGCGTCTATTTGGTCCAGATATTTATAGAGATGCTACATATCATACAGAGCATTTGCACATCTGGTTTGTCACCAAACACAGGAAATGAGAAAGCGTAAAGGTGAACAGACCAGAGGAACTATTCAGATGTTCAGATTCTAATGAAAGCCAAAAAAGGACCTATCTATCTATCTATCTATCTATCTATCTATCTATCTATCTATCTCCAGTATCTATCCTTCTATCTATCTCTGTCGAACTCAAATGATTTCATTGGTCAGCTCAATCAAGGTCACCTGTCATGAAAAGTTCATACTTTGTGAAAATCATGAATGGACTGACTGATCAGTGGTTCTGGTTTAGTTTAGAGTTATGGGTCAGTATTTGTTTAAGTTTGTAATTTTTTAATAACTATGATGTCATATATTTAACTTTTAATAACTATAATGTCATAAATAAGCCAAGTTATTCTGAAATAAAACACCTCATACTCTAATATTTTGGTCATATCTTTAACTGCAATTTTTGTGTTTACACTTATTGCTAAATAGCCTAACTTTAAAAACAGACATGTTGCACTCGTCATGTAATTTCACATTTTTTTGTTTGATAACAGCTGGAATCATTTTTTCTCTATCATATTTAAATCGAGGCAAGTTTAGATTCCCCTAATAGCGCTGTACTGTGTTTATGACGGAATGTGATGTGGTCAATATCATTAGGCTGGTCGTGTGGTACAGTATTAACACAGACCAAGCCAGTCCAGATTCTACGAAAACTGTCTCTAAAAAATGCTGTTGGTTTCTTATTGCGTAACATTTAATTCAGACAAAACCATTGTAAGTTTCATAGTGACCAATGAAAAGACCGAGTTTAAGAAACTAGGAAGTATAGACGGTATCGCTTCATCTCTGCCGAGACTGAAGCCCACCGTGAGGGAAACTCAAGCCCCTCTTCATCATCCAGAACCGGTTCGAAATGTTTCGATGGGCGAGTAAACGCTCGCAAGAGTCTCAAGAGTGACATGGTATCGAGTGAATCACAGATTTCACACTGAACACCCTAAAATTACTCAGAAATGTTATTTTTTCCCCCCACTGGATCAGTAAGAAGTAAGAACTGAGAAAGGTTTCACAAAGGCTATTTAAACGTTGCATAAATGTTAGGCCAAATCTTTACATGTTTATTCTTTAATAATATTTGATATAACCTTTAAATAAAAGTTTCTCGGAACGATGGTGTTTACATTGTTATGGAGATAAATGCTCTTAATATAACGTTCTCAGAACAGCCTAAATATCTTTTTGTAGCCTAACGAACGTTCTAAGAACGTTTCTGGAACCTTTAAATAACGCTACAACCACATACATACTATAAAAGTGACATTACGGTGAAATAGAGTTAATATAACGTTTCTGATATTTCTGACATGTTACGCACAGGCATACACGCACACACCTGTGATGACGATCTTACCTCCACCTGCACGTAAGTTGAGGGAAACCATCCCTTGACTCCGTCCTTCTCTCCCTCCCACCAGCCTCCGTCCAGAGCTTGCGTTACTCTGATCACTTCTCCTGCCTCAAACTTTAGTCCCTGCTGATGCTGATCCCCGTTAAAGGCGTATAAACTTCGACAGAACGAGCCGGACATCGTAAACTCCTCAGGTGGCGTATCGAATCCCCAAACTGTCTCCACAACCGTAATCCGGGTGATTCCAAACTCGTCCGAGAGCTCAAGCCGCGTTCGTGATGCTCACGGCCGGAGTGGACTGTTATGCGAACGCGGTCAGGATCTCAGCGCGTGGCACTGGAGTGAACACACCCACTCCTCACACATCATCTTCTGAGACAGCAGAGCTCATTCAAGGCATTGCCTCATTCCGAAAAGCCTGATCTGTGTCACTAAACATCTCTCTGATCTAATACAGGAGATCACAAAGAACTGCGACAGTCCAGAAGTTCTACTGGTGAAATATGGGGACGCCCTTATTACAATTAGAGTATAATTTTAGAAAAAAAAAATATATTGTGCATTATGTTGGAAGGATGTGTTACATAAAAGGTTTTGCCCAGAAAAGTGCATAAATACAGCCTGCTTGCATAAAATAAGATATACTGGATTCGATTTCATGAGTACAGTGAAGAAAGAAAAATAGGCGTATTTATAAAATATTAAATGATAAACAATTTAAATTCAGCGTTAATTTTAATATTAATTAATTATTTAACTGTTGAATTGAAACTTTGTTGACAAATGTTGCATATAACAGTAGCCATTTGTTTTTTTCTAGTCTTATTAGCTATTGCTAGACTATAGCTTACTTTTATTAAATATAATATTTTATAAACGGGCCTATTTTTCTTTCTTCATTGTTACAGTGAATTTTGTCCATGCAAATGAAGCATAGTTTCTATAAGTGTTTGTGATGAGTGTGTCACAGTGAAGCAGAGGGTACTTTCCCCTTCCTGAAATGAATATTGAACAATCAAGAGCTACAAACACCGAGTGGAAACATATTAATATTTTTCCAGTTGTCTGTTGTCTCCATCTCGCGGTCAGATAGCTGCAGTGTTATTGTGAAATGCACCTAAAGGGGGCGTGTTGTTACAGATGTGTTATAAATACGTCTTAATTGTAATGTATGAATGCCTTTCTCGGCCACAGAATTAAAAATACGGCTTTCTTTTATTCCGTGTTCTTCCATAGTATTGTGTGGTGTTTAGTACAGTTTGTGGATTACAGTATTTGTTCTAACACCCCCGCAAAAGCGACATGGTACGATCCACGATCTGTCAACTGACGCCAAGCATTCGCTTTCACGCGCTAGTTATGATTACATCTTGTCAAACTCTCACTATATATAGGCTACGGTGTTTATAATGTATGTCCAGGATTACTAGTAAATTAATTAAAGATTTATTCAGAGGAACCACGCACAAACGGCCCAGGAGCATTGGACTGCTCCGCGGAAGTCGACGCGTCCACTGTTGTGGAACGGTCGAAATGTCGTCACTCAAAATACAAATCAATGAGTTGATACAATGTCGCGCAGCGTCTGGATCTGAACACCGATGAAAGATAACTTCCCGAAGAAACTGGATACATTTTCACGGGTAAGAATGTGTGTGTCACTGTTGTTTAATTATGTATTAACTCAGTGTACGGGTTTTAAACTACAGTATATTTTATATGTTAACTATCGACTTCATCTTGTTGTAATGTGATAGTTTATAAAAATGTTCTGCTGATGTCATTGACATACATAGATGTTAATACACGCGTGTTACTAGGGTTACAAACACACAGGACACTTGCTCTGAAGTATTGACCGGCTTTGACCATTCCAATATGGCGCAACGCTGACAGTTGCTAAATGTAATGAGACAAGGTGCAACTTTTTGAGCAATCTTGCAACCAGGTGAGACACTGGGCCCACAACCCATCCAAAGTACCTAGATAGAAAGATGTTGCATAATCTCGACTGGAAAGTGCACAGACTTAGGAATTAAGATATGTAAAGAACAAAGATAAAGAATAAACTTTTAATTATTCCCCTTTATGAAAATAAATAAATAAATAAAATAATAGCTGGTTAATGAGGGACTTGTTCTTGAATGTCTGAAAAATCTAAAGCTTATCTACAGTATGCACAGAAATGGCCATAGATGAAATATATTTAAAATATTTAATTCATGAGATAGATAAAAGTATATACAATTTTATTTGGAAAATAAACAACATGAAAAAATTAAATTAAACAACATGAAATAATTAAATTAACCAAGGTGTGAATGACCATATTTGTATAAAAGTAAAAAATATAATAATAATAATAATAATAATAATATTTCTAATCAAAAGATAAGAGATTTATTTATTTTTATTTTATTATTGAAATTTTTGTGATATTGTGATGATATTATTGTGTTTGTTTGTAAATAACCATCCATGATAATATGTTTTATGAAAATGTGACCGTTTTATGGGAGGATGGTTAATAATAAAATTACATTTAATAAATACCAAAAATACATTTCTCAAATTAATAATATCATAATATAATTTTGTATCCATTCCATTTTAAATATAGCATTAGATTAAGTGTAGGCCTATATTCTTATCCTGCATTTTTAGGATAAACGTTAATTTTATGTACCTGACCTGTCAAAGAGTACATGACTAATTAATTAAATAAGAACTTATTAAATTGCTAGAAAGTATTAAGATAAAAAAAAAAAAAAACCTTCCAAACAAAAAGCCCAACTTATAGATTTCAGTCTTGAGTTGGGAGATATACATTAAAAGGACAAGATTTGTAGCAATAATTATCTAAGAAATCTCTCTCCCCTGTTCCTTTAGCTATATAAAGACTCATTGTTATTGCTAAAATTGGGGCCTTATGGTTCAAGATTGCTCATAGGATCTATCCTGCAAAATTTTACTTATTTTAAAAATAGAAATAGCCAAGGTCACCAGCTACTTAAAAGACACAGGAAGTAACACAGCTAATAAATAAATAAAATGTTGTTTATTGTAAAGCCTTAAATCTGTCCTTTGAATGATTTATAACATGAGGTGCATGTTTCTTCCCACAGATGTTTTCCCCCATGGGCTTTTCTTTTTTATATCAAATACTGCCTTAAGGCTAATTAATAATTGACTTTCTATGTTAATTGTTTAAAAGAAGGCAATAAAAACGTCATCTATATATACAGGAGAACAGCGATGGAGGATCGTGCACCGCCGGTGTTCGCGTTCGGGATCATCGCGGACATACAGTACGCAGATATAGATGATGGCCTGAATTATCTGAGAACTCGCAAACGCTTCTATAGGAACAGCCTCCAGCTGCTGCGCAACGCGACGGGCCGCTGGGAAGAGCAGAGCGTCAGGTGCGTCCTTCAGCTGGGAGACATCATTGATGGGTTTAATAAGAGCCGAAGCGCTTCGGAACAGGCTCTAGACACTGTAATCGGGGAGTTTGACAAGAGCTCGGCGGAAGTGCATCATGTGTGGGGCAATCACGAGTTTTACAACTTCTGCAGGAAAGCTCTACTCGCTTCCCCTCTCAACAGCGCGGCGAAAGCCGGACGTGGAAGTGACCTACTAGCAGACGACATTTACGCATACGAGTTCAGCCCGGCTCCCGGGTTTCGGTTTGTGCTCCTGGACGCGTATGACATCAGCATGATCGGGAGAGATGAGAGCAGCGAGAAACACAAACGATCAATAAAACTCCTGCAGGAACACAACAGCAACACTGATCTCAACCAGCCTCCAGGTGCTGCAGCCAAACCTGTGCCAGATAATACGGAAAGACTCGTGTATTAACTAGTGCTTAACAGAATAACGTTCAAAAAGAAGGTAACATTTTATTTTGATAGTCTTTAGACATTCTACTAACAGTAAGTAACTTTGCAACTACATGTTAACGAGCAGTCATTAGAGTATCAGTAGACATTGGTAGTCATGAGAGTTGGTAGACATGCAGTTGCAAATTGATGAGAATTAGTTGACATGTAGTTACAGAGTTACTGATAGTTAGTAGAATGTCTTAAGTGGACTCTCAAAATGAAGTGTAACCGAGAATAAATCCAAGGAATAAAATAATAGTAGCCTGATAATAATAATAAAATTGGAGCAGTTAAAATGCAAATGAATTACATTTAGCTAATATGACTAGAAATATGGAAAAATGTAGGCTGCAGGTAAAGCATATGCTATACCATTTCAGATGGCTTTATATAGAAAATAAAAGAATTTAAAAGCAACATGTGAAAAGGTAGGGTTTGTTATACAAGTCAGAATATGTTTTATTGGAGAGTATAAATACAATTTGGACAATAAAAAATAAAATAAAAAGCAAAAAAAAAAAATTGAATTGATCAAATTTGGAAGAATTTAGCATTCCGACACCTGCTCATCAATGAATCCTCTGCAGTGAATGGGTGCCGTCAGAACCAAAACAGCTGATAAGTGTTCATTTGGATTATAGAAAGCATCATTATGGATTTTGGACTTGTACAGCTATTATGTAACTTTGGCTACACAAAATGTTGGACTGGAGTGGTTTGGATAACTCATGGTTTATTGTGTTTTTATCAGCTGTTTGGACTCTCAGTGACGGCACCCATCCATTGCAGAGCATCCATTTGTGAGCAAGTAATGGAATGAATCCTGGAAAATGTGTCTGAACAAGACATGACTTGAAAAATACATTACTGCATTAAGTAGAATTATGCATGTTTGTTCATTGCATATAATTAATCATGGTGTCATATCTCACTGTTGGGGGTGAATTAAAACATATTGGGTACAGCCTGTTTTTGTGCTGTCTTACAGTATGCTATGGCTTGGAGCAAAGGTTTGTGAAATTTAATGGCGGATTCAGCCAAGAGCAGCTGCTGTGGCTTGACGAAGTTTTAACTCTTGCTGACCAGAAACTGGAGAGAGTAACTGTCTTTAGTAAGTATATTTGCTGCTCGGTCTTCTCAGGTCTTTACAGACCTTTCAAAAAGCAGCAAAACTTTATTTAAGGCTGCTGATGAAGTCTCTTCTGCTCGGCAAGGCTACATTTATTGGACAAAAATAATTAAAATTGTGAAATATTATTGCAATTTTAAAATAGATGTTTCGATGTGAAAATATTGTGAAATGTAATTTATTCCTGGGATCAAAGCTGAATTTTCAGCATCATTACAACAGTCTCCAGTGTGGAAACTGCCATACATTTTTGTGATTCAAATTGTTCAGAATCCTGTGACAAAAAAAAAAGAACAGCATTTGTTTGAAATAGAAATCTTTTGTAATGTTACAAATGTTTAATGTGTCCTCGATGAATAAAAGCAGTGATCACATGGTTTCCACAAACATCTGAAACAGCAAAGGAAAATTTAGCTTTGATCTCAAGAATAAATGACATATTACAGTTATTTTTCAAATTCTACATTTTTTCTGTATCTTTGAGTAAATAAATGAGCAGAAGAGACTTCAAATTTACAATGTTTCCAAACTTTTGACAATCGCTGTATATTTTTTGTGCTTGTGTATAGGTCATCTTCCCGTTCACCCGTATGCTGCCGACCCCATCTGTCTGGCTTGGAACTATGATGCTATGCAGTCCGTGCTGCGCTCTCATAAGAGCGTGGTTTGCTTCATGGCGGGACATGATCATGATGGCGGATATTACATGGATGAGTCTGGCGTTCACCACATCACACTGGAGGGGGTGATTGAAACACATCCAGACAGTAATGCCTTCGGGACTGTTTATGTCTATGAGGACCAGATGGTTCTGAAGGGCAACGGAAGGATATCAGACGTGGTTCTCAAGTATCCATGAGTGGAAAGCATGTATGAACTGACAGGAGAGAAGATATTGTCAATGAAGGATGGAATGGAAAATAATAAACAAACACCCTTCTGTATGATCCCCCTGTTAAATCTGATTTTATTAACCCTGAAATATGTTAATTTACGTAGGAATAACCAATTAACGCTTAATAAAGTTACATCAATGCTGATAAGATGTATTAGGAACGCAAGACGGGGCCAAAAGTTTTTTTGTTTTGTTTTTTAGAAAAAATACAGCTCCCATAATGCACTGGGCTCGATCCGATTTTCCGGGAGAGAGATGCAAAAATGCGGTAGTACGCTCTGTAGTTTTTTATAGCTACAAAAGTCCTAAAGCTGTCAAAAGTGACGCTTTTTATGTCATCCGACAGACGTTTACCGACATATAAACGGGAATATCTTGTTGCAGCTGACACGTAAAAATAATACACATTGTTCGTTTACACTGTAATGATATAAAGCTGGTTGAGAATCTGTGAGCATGCCCTTTAATATTAGAAACAAGCGATGACTAACGTGAACACGACAGATGAATCTCATGAATGAATACAACAGAAAAATATAAATAGCCCACGTACGATACTACACAATAAAATGATGCACTCACACACAGTAAAATGCCTATATGTATAGGCTACTTTTATGAAAGATGAATTTATATTCATGTTGCAACAGAAAAAATAAGAAAGAAACGGGAATAATAGTTCAGTAATAAAATATAAGTGTTAATTTTATAAAACTACATTTAGACTAGATGTTATTTTAGTAGGCTACAACTATATGCTATTGCATTTCATTATACACGTGCTTAATGTATAGGATAAAATTAATGTTTTAAAATAAAATGTATCAACAGACCAAGAAACAAAAGAAATAGCAGGGGAAAAAAATATAGCTGCACAGTGCGTTACATGCAAATAACTAAACAGATGTTACATTGTACACAGAAATATTTTAAAGGCCAATTTTTTAAGTAATATCTCATTATTTTACACAGTACATTTCATTTAGCGATTTTTGTCTGACCCTTGATTCATGAATCCCCTTGACCGGGGAGTTTTCGTGCACCTGGCAACCGCAGAGCCAGCGCTAGCGCCCAGCAGCAGCAGCAGCAGCGAGAGTCTGGGTACTGCTAACCGAAGCTGGCTATCCTGTCCCGCCTTACGACCGTTTAACCCCCTCGCTTCTAAACTTAACCGAATGGGGTGCGGAAAGCCTGTCGGTTCGCTGCAGTAGTCGCGTGTGTTGAGTGTCCAGCGTGAATCCAGTGTCCGAAGGGTCAATCTGCCTCACTGCAGTGCAGCCGCTGCTGGAGTCAAACAGATCCACAATGGCGACTCCCAGTCCCAGCACCAATTCACCAACTAGCGCTGCGGGATCCGCCTTACACACGCCACACTTAACGACAATGAGCAACATGCAGGGTAAGAGACGCAAACACAGCGTGAAGCGACTAACGAGCCGTTATACAGTGGTGCGGCGCGAACGCGTTTAGGCCGCGCGCTCCAGTGTTTACAGTGTCACATGAACGCGAAGCTCCATGATAATGTCTGCGTGAGTTTGCGCTGCTGCTTTTGGAGCTGGATTGTTGTGCTGAGGCTGTAGGCCTGTGCAGTCTTTCTAGGCATCATATCTATGCTAAACGTGCTGCTCTGATGGCCCAAACTGCTATGTATATAAGGATAGCTCACTAGGGTTCTCTAGTCTACACGACTCTTGCTGTTTAGCACCGCTGTAACAGAATTATTAATCATACTGATGTTTTATAGATAATGCAGATTCTGATTTGTGGCCATTCATAGTATCAATTTTCAGTTGTGGACATCTTGTTGTAGGTTAAGTGCAGTTTAACATTTAAGCAAAAAAACTAAACAAACCTACCTATATATATATATATATATATATGTACACACACACACACATCAGGAGTTTTTTATATATATGTATATATATATATATATATATATATATATATATATAAATGTAGGTTTTT
>JAUMHQ010000069.1:468794-482791 GCA_032361165.1 Enteromius paludinosus
AATGAATCTAAAATATATGAAAGTCAAATGTTTATCAGTACATTACAGAAAATAATGAACTTTATCACAATATGCTATTTTTTTGAGAAGGACCTGTATATGGCTAAAGGCAAAAATAATTTTTAAATAAATAGTAATCACCATAATTAAAAAAATAAATAAAATTGCAATGCTTCATGAGATCGTAGCTCCCAGACTTGTATCTTTTTCTTATTTTCAGATTTGAAATAATTTTGAAATGTTGTGATCCTCATAGCCGGTTGGCTTGGTTTATGGCTTTTAATGCTTTAATAAAGATGTTTTTAAAAACTCTCTGAGAACAAACAAATAGAAAAAAATACTTCAGGAACCAATGTCACTGAAAAACGTGGACCGCAATAATACACTGGTAGAAAAAACCCTGACCGACAGATTTAATATAACTAAGAGGAAAATGGTTTTAAATGTAGCCCATGTGGTTGTCATGATGTTATCAAACATGTGAATCAGACACGTGTCCCTGCAGCGGGTGGATTGAGACTGTCAAACCTGATTTGGACTGGGAAAATAAGCAAATAGAAATCAGGACAAATTGAATGTGGTTTTTATAAATGATTTGAGAATTGTTTTGTAAGAAAGGATTTCTGAGGAGCTTTCTCCCAGCTGTTTGTGATGAATCTGACCTCAGTCTTCTCGTCTTCACTGTAGCGGATTCGCTCCACGGTGGATGAGAAGGAGCAGAAACAGCTTCTGATGGATTTAGATGTAGTGATGAGGAGCAGCGACTGCCCGTATATCGTCCAGTTCTACGGAGCCCTGTTCAGAGAGGTGCCACACACACGCTCTTCTCAGTGTTCAGATGTTCATGTGTTTGCCGTTTGCTAACAGGACTGTGTTTGTGTCTATCTTCAGGGCGACTGCTGGATATGTATGGAGCTGATGTCTACCTCCCTCGACAAATTCTACAAATATGTATATTGTGCATTAGATGATGTGATTCCAGAGGAAATATTAGGCAAAATTACATTAGCAGTGAGTCACTTATCTCATATATTAACCAAAGCTTATGCATTGTAGTAATAATAAGTCATTTTCTTATAATTTTTCTATTAACATTTTTAGTATTCCTATAAAAAAATAATAAAAAGTTTATTACTAGCGATAATAATAAGAATATGCATGCCAACAATATTTTTTGTTATAGTAAAATTAATACATTATTATAATTATTTTTAGAAATTAATACATTATTATAATTATTTTTAGAAATTAAAACTTATAACAAAATATAAAAATCTATAAATCATAGTAATAATAACAACAATAATGTGAATTATTAGGATTGTTAGAAATAATTATAAAAATAATATTCGTTATTAGAACAAAATGATATTTTGTGAAATAGTACATATAATATATACAATACATACTATTATTTTAAATAATAATTATAGTTTCTTTTATAACTAAAGAAACATAATACGTTAATGATAGTTGCAATAATACTTTTATTATTACAGTATATAATGTGCTTTTAATAATGTTGATAATAATAATAATAATTATTATTATTAAAGTAAAGATTATAATAAATCATTATACTAATATTTAGTTTTAATAACATTTATTAAATAATAATAAATACTATTAAAGCATAGTATTGTTAATATAATTTTAATAATATTAATTATTAATAATATAATATTTATTATTTTTATTCATGTTGTTGTGGTCACATTAACTTTTTGTTTTAGAATTTTTTTATTTTTTTATTTTTTTTTTTTGTAGACTGTGAAAGCACTGAATCACTTGAAAGAAAACTTGAAAATAATCCACAGAGGTGAGTGGCCAAGCATCCACACGTTTACAGCTGGAAGAAGCAATTATGCCATTAAATCAATTGTAGCTTTTTGAATACAGTGAGTTTTCTGAGCCTTGGTGTCATTATCTTGAATTAACAATGCTTGAATTGTTTCTCATACCGTGTTTTTCAGACATCAAACCCTCCAACATTCTCCTGGATAGAAACGGCAACATTAAGCTGTGTGATTTTGGCATCAGCGGGCAGCTGGTCGACTCCATCGCCAAGACCAGAGATGCTGGCTGTAGACCCTACATGGCTGTGAGCATCATATTCTGCTCCTCTAATAAACACAATGTGCGCTTAAAACATATGATGACATTATTGTGTTTTTGTAGCCTGAACGGATCGACCCCAGCGCCTCCAGACAGGGCTATGACGTCCGCTCGGATGTGTGGAGTTTGGGAATCACGCTGGTTCGTTTCTATCTCTCTTCTTCTCCCTCACATACATGGGGTTTAAAATGAATAACTAATCGAATTCATTTCAAGTCACTACTGTGTTTAAGGTGAAAAGCATTGCATAGACATTACCAAAAAATATACATAATGATAATAAATGGGTATTAATGCTTTTTTTAAATGATTACAGAAATTAAAACATATGTCTATATATAAAATCATGCTTTGAGATCACAACTATACTGAAACTCCAGTAGGTGGCGTTAAGTCACTGCCTGACTGAATCATAAACTCATTGTGTTCAAAACTTTGGATTTAATTCTGTGTGTCACTTTAAGACGCACACTTTGGCTATGGCTTGGTTTGTTTATTGATCTGTTTTATAAATCAATATCACATTTGCAGTGGTGGAGATATTGGGGAGAAACAGCAGTCTTGCTAGTGTGAGATTGCTAAATATAACTGCTCGTATAACCGCATTCTAATGGACTCCTTTATACAGTCAGTCTTCCTAAATCGTGTTTTTCAGTAAATCAGTGTAATTATTTCAACACATTTTTTGCTTAATAATTGCTCCTAGTTCACCTACAAATTCAGCGGCTGTAGTACTAAAGCGCCAGCTCCGCTTCTGTAACGGTGTGTTTGTGTTTGTGATGCAGTATGAGCTGGCAACGGGACGCTTCCCGTACCCCAAATGGAACAGCGTGTTTGATCAGCTGACGCAGGTAGTGAAAGGAGACCCGCCGCATCTCAGCAACTCCGAGGAGAGGCAGTTTTCACCCAAATTCATCCAGTTTGTCAATCTATGGTGCGTTCACATTTGGCTGGGCAGTTTTCCAGTGCTTTGATGGATATTTGTGTTAAAACAAGCAGGTTTCTTTGCTGAGCGGTCATGTGATGCGTGTTCGTTTGATCATGTGTGTTCTAGCCTTACAAAGGACGAGTCAAAAAGGCCAAAGTACAGAGAACTGCTGGTACGTCAAACCTCTGTTTGTTTGAACTACTGCCTTTGAACTTACTGATTTTACCTGAAAAGGGTTTGGTTGAAAATTCACGTCTGACTTGAGTGGTTATATTTTTATGGTTTTTATTAGTCATAATTTTGTAGGATGCGATATTAGATAATTAAATGTAATATTAGATATAAAACATGATATATAGTTGTTTTAATAACTACAAAAATGATAGTGGTATTGTTACAGGAATGTCTTTAAAACGTATTGCTATATATTTTACATTATTATACACTTAACATCATGTTTCTTTGTTTGCTTTTTATCTCACTGATTTTACTTTTAAAAAATTGTATTGAAAAATCGACCTATATCTTATACAATTAAATGTTCAAGTTTTTAATTGACCTTAATTTTTAGGGATGCAGTATTGGACCACTAATATATTGGTTATTGGTTGGTAGTAAAGGTTTCATTTATTGATTGATATCAGTTATATTGAATTATATATATCTCATTATATGTGTACAGTGGTTATGGAAAGTATTCAGACCCCCTTAAATTTTTCACTCTTTGTTATATTACAGACATTTGCTAAAATCATTTAAGTTCATTTTTTTTCCCTCATTAATGTACACACAGCACCCCATATTGACTGAAAAACACAGAATTGTTGACATTTTTGCAGATTTATTAAAAAAGAAGAACTGAAATATCACATGGTCATAAGTATTCAGACCCTTTGCTCAGTATTTAGTAGAAGCACCCTTTTGATCGAATACAGACATGAGTCTTTTTGGGAAAGACGCTACAAGTTTTTCACACCTGGATTTGACCTCATGGTTCTCGTTTGCTCTGACATGCGTTGTGAGCTGTAAGGTCTTATATAGACAGGTGTGTGGCTTTCCTAATCAAGTGCAATGATTACAATTACATCCAAAAATGCTTCTCCTTCCTTCACTTTTGGTAAATGTAGCCATAGCCAGGAGGAGTTGATGTCATCAGGCGGTATCCAATGATCATTGGGTGGTTCAACCCTGAACCACAACACCCTCAACATTGGTGGGTCAGCAGTGGTGGCCAAATCACTGCCCATCAGCTCGCCCCTGGCTTCCAGTTAAGCTCCATAACCAACAAGAAGCTCTCTCTGCTGCCTCCCCCATCCTGCAAACCATTAATCTTTCTCTCCCTCCCCCTCACCCCTGACTGGGCGGGGAATCCTCTACGGCCGACCTCGACTGGGAAGAGCCATGCCTGCCAACCTTTCCCCCTACAGTCCTGCAAGAGATCCTGGTATTTGGTGCTCTTTCTCTCAAACGCTTGCTCACAACCCTCTTCCCATGGAACTGTAAGTTTGAAGAGGATGATCTTCTTTGCCTCTTCAGACCACAGTACTGCATCTGGCCTCAGGGTTGTCTGGACTACCGGGGGGGAATTGCAATCTTTCCCTCAGGTCTACCTTCATTTCCCATGATTGGGCCTTTTGCAGCAGATTGATTATTGTTGTTACTGTAGTTTGTAGCTTTTGACCCGCTCTTACAAACTTAATTGATGGTATCGCTCTCCCATGTGGTCAGTATAATCAAACACAACTGGACTCAAATGAAGGCGTAGAACCATCTCAAGGATGATCAGAAGAAATAGACAGCACCTGAGTTAAATATAATGAGTGTCACAGCAAAGGGTCTGAATACTTACGACCATGTGATATTTCAGTTTTTCTTTTTTAATAAATCAGCAAAAATGTCAACAATTCTGTGTTTTTCCGTCACTATGGGGTGCTGTGTGTACATTAATGAGGGGAAAAAGAACTTAATGGTTTTGGAAAATGGCTGCAATATATTTAAATTTAATATATAAAATTTAAGGGGGTCTGAATACTTTCCGTACCCACTGTATACACTAATTTGCTGCTTTGATTCATCTTAAAAAAACACTGATAAAAGCAAATCTTAAACTAAAACTCTTCTTCATTCTGTTAATCTGCATCATGGCATAATTGAAAATGTAATGAAAACATAATTTTATTATAATTATTCTGATACATACCACCCAATAATAATATTTTGTATATAATAAAAAAAAAATACGTCTAAAAATACAAATGTTTAAAAAAAACAACACATCTTGTTTTTCTTATTATCATTTTATGCTATTACTTTGAAAATAATTATAATAACCTTAAAATAATAAAACGCATAGCATTAATAATAGATGTTATTATGAATAAAATTTCGCAAGATTATCACTTATTTTCCGGTTTAGTCATTTCTTAATTGAAATAGTTGTTATTGTATAAAGCACTAGAGAAATTAAGGTGACTTGACAAAATAGTGTAGCATTATGAGCCATTTATTAGTTATTCCCTAAAACTGAAACCTTGCTTCATGCCGTGTGGGTTATGTTGCTGTAATGGTGCTGTGTTTGTGCTGTTCCTGCAGAAGCATCCGTTCATCCTGATGTATGAGGAGCGGATCGTGGACGTGGCCAGTTACGTGTGTAGGATTCTGGATCAAATGCCGGCGTCTCCCGGTTCGCCCATGTATGTTGACTGATGGTGAGCGGCCTGTTGGGAACACAAGACGGTCCGGCCACCATTTGGTGTACATACATCGCCTCATACGAAACACGACCCTTCACCAGCTCTCATTTCACTGCATTTACCGCAGCACATCCTACTCTCAACGTTTTGACATGAAACTCTACTTCAAGGTGCCACATTCAAACGCTTGTGCCACTTTTTGCACCGTAATGTGGCTTCGCTTCTGTACGCAGTCGGAGGACAAACGTTGGGAGTAGGATTTGTCCTCCTTTGTGAAATGCTAGTCCTGGTTAAGGGTCTGAGTATTTCTGCTAGACATCGCAATCGTACCTTCACTTCAGCGTGAACACATGATTGCGTTCGAAGAGAGATACTTCCCCAAAAAACATCTTGTGCAATAAGAATCGGCTCTCATTGAAAAGCCACGGTGTGTAACCAAGCTTTAGCAATACGACCTTCTGATTTCATTGCATCATGCTACATTGGTATGTAATGTGTGTGTGTGTGTGTGTGTGTGTGTGTGTAAGGGAATCATTTCGAAATATAAATAAGCAAAACTTGAATTTGCTCATTTAAGACAAAGACCATCAGATAAGTTGATGTGCTTACCAAAATGAATCGTAAAAAAATCCATGCTCTTCAACCGTGTACAGACACATCACGTCACTCTCTTTATTTAATGAAACGGTATGCAAAGGTTGTTCTGCATCAATGACGTGTGTTAAAGTAGCTTTACTCGCTCCGTATGCAATATAATGTCACGATGATCCAAATGGTTTTCACTTTGTCAAAGAGAATCCAGCCTGGTGTCTGAATGCAGGCGCTGCTCGTCACTGTAAATGTGTATTTATACAGACTCCACGTCATCAAATCAGATTTCCCACAAGCTCACTTTTAGCATGTTTATAGAGGATCTGGCACGAGTTTGGTTGGTTCGTGTGGGATACGGTTGATAATCCATTCATAGGCCACTTATTTGAAAAGATGTACAGCGTTCATCAAACATAATGCGAATAGCGTACAGAAGAAATCCACTTTCCAAAATCTCCTCAGTTGCAGTTTAAGACATAGTAGTGGCACATCACGAATGTGGGCTGAAATAATTTTAAGGGTGTTATTCTATTGTATCAAGAGAGGAAACTATGTACAGAAAAAAAAAAAAAAATCACTGTGAAAATATTTTACGTGTACGGTGAGAAATCTGTAAAAATTGTAAAAGGAAATGTGCAGGGATACAGCGTACTATATGTTCAGGTTTGGGTATATATTAACAGATTTATGTCTTATACACGTCACGGTTAACAAGTACATGGGCTGGCGGTGGGAATACGATGAGCGTGTCAACGGTTTATTCTGCTCCGTTAGATCTGAACACACGGTGGAGTCAATGCTAGAATAAAACCAATACTCAGCCATTCACTGTCTCGCATTCATTCCACACCACTGCGCGACCTTCAACAGGTCATGCATATGAAATACCTACACTGAAAAAGAAACGTTATTGTGAAAAGCACTACTTTCTGAGTTCCCAATGTTGAATTTAATGTTAAAAATGACAAAAGATTGAGATTGCACTTTTGGCCGTAACTACTCTGTAATTGCATAAAATTCCATGTACTTATGGTGCTCATGTTGCATTGCAAAACGCTTTTGCTGCTATTGAGGTGAGATACAGGTAAGGGTTAGGGACAGGGATGGGTGGTACATATAGGTATTCTTAAAAATATATACAATGTAAAAACATGTAAGTACACAAAAATTCCTTTAAATGCAAGTGCATAGTAGTTAAGGCTACTTAAAGGTGCTCTATGCAATCTTGCAAACACTATGGGCACAGGATGTGCACCAAAGCACAAACAAACTTCTGCCAACCAATTGACAAGAAGAGGTGTGGTTTAAAGCGCATTAAACCCCACCTCTTCTTGTCGATTGGTTGGCCGAAGTTTGTTTTTGTTGTGGTGCCCATAGTGTTTGGTTTGGTATTGCAGTCTCTGTGTTGTCTTTTGAGACTGGGTTTTTCCCAATGTATTCAGAGGGCAGACAGCAAGACGATCAAGGGGTGATGCGTACGGTTTGAGAAAAAATCCTGCCACATCGCATAGAGCTCCTTCTGAAACTTATGAAATAATCATTTACTACAGTGCAGTCTGAAACTATAAATAATCATTATTAAAAAGCTCAAAGGTTTTGTTGGTCATCAATACTGATGGAGTCGGTTTGTTTGTTTTATGCTTGTTTATTGAACTCTTGTACAGTAATACAGCGGTGGAGACAAATACTGGGACAGTTTATATGGTAACGTTGTTCAGTGGCCAAGCAATACAAAAGCTTTCTGTCATACGTATATATTTCCTCCAGGAGAATCATAAGAGCAAAACAAATAAGACAAAACCTCAGCTTTCCACAGAGGTGAAGAGTAATAGTGAACGTTTGTGCAGCACGGATGCTTTCTGCCATCGGAGGAACCACAGCTTGCAATAGAGAAGAAACAAACTATATAAAGGAAACAAAATAAAATACAAGATCGCAAAGTCACTTTGCCTGGGCTGCTCCATTCATTGGCTGATATCAAAGATAGAAAAATAAAATCTACAGGATTATGTGACATTCTTTACACAATATAAAACTTTACACACAATTCGACCTTAGCTGGTCGTGTTAAAATACTGTATGAAACTACTTCATGTGTAAAAAGAGTCTGTGTTTAATACTGAGTCTTGAATATAAAACAGAGCTTGCTCTTGGTCTGTAATGCCCTTGATGCTTATTCACTGAACCAAAACCCAGGGTTTATTTCTTACACAAATTAATTTATATAAAATGGGATTTGTCTGAATTTTAACTCGAGTTCATTTGTATTGTAAGGCCTCACAGTTCTAGAAAAGGCACGATAAAGAGATTTTAAAGAGCTGTACAAAAGCATTTGGTGGCACAAAAGATGATTTATAAAAAAAATAGAAAATAACACAAACGTTTCAGGAAAAAAACAACTAATCTATTCACAGTTTAAGCTTTTGGTGAGCTAATTATTATTTGTAAAAAAAAAAAAATCAGTGACCAGTATTAAAATCTAAAACTAAAGATTTTGTTTAAGTCAGGTCCCAAATTTGCCACAGTACAGTTTCACAGTTGAACTTATATAATCTATATATTAGAATTTATTCTTCACAAGTGCTGGTAGAAAATGGCCATCACAATCAGTGATGTATTGCTTTTGATTCAGAACCTTTTGATTGTCATTTAAGATTCGTACAATGTGAGGTTTCAATGAGAAACAGGGATGGTAAGTCAACACATAAATCAGACAGTATTAAAAACCTACTGTTTGTGTGGCAGAACGTGTCACCGCCGTGGTAAACATGATTTGTTTTCCCACTTGTGTCCTCATTGTTTTAGTCACTCTGAGTACGTTTACTCTAACTTTTGTTTTTAATGAAAAGGAATGTCTTATAAATATACATAAATATGCCAATGAAAAAAAAAGGTTGAAATAAATACATCAAAAGAGTAAGATCCAAAAATAATACAAACAACTAGTGTATGTTTAAAATAACAGAAGTGGCAGTAATAATAATCTAGAATGCAAAACAGACTTTGGGGAAAGAAATGAGCAAAATATGAAACCTTTTTTATTTTTTTTTAAGTACTTCATCTGCTTGGATCTTTTATCCAGAGATGATGACTTGGTTGTGCTAAAATACAGCTCAGTTCCCTAAAGGTGTAGTGATCTTCACTTTCACATGAGGCTTGAGCTTTAACGTTATGGAAGCTGGTTTCTACAAAATAAAAAGATAATTGCAACATCTCATCTCACAGTTTGGACTTTTCCATGTAAGAATTATGAGATAGAAAGTCAAAACTGTGAAAGACAACATTGCACAATTTAATTGTCGATGAAAGTCAGAATTGCAAGATATAAACTCGGAATTATGAGTGATAAAGTCAGGATTAACATTTTGAGAAGGTAATAATTATGAGAGGGAAAGTGGGAATTGTGAGATAAACATGGATTATGAGAGTCAAAATTAGATATAATTTGCTACTGAGATACGTCGTCACAATCAGTGTTGGGGGTAACGCGAGTTACGTAATATTACTTTTTCCAAGTAACTAGTAAAGTAACGCATTACTTTTTAATTTTAGAGAAATGTAACTGAGTTACGTTTTCAAAAAAGTAAAGCCAGTTGCTTTGTTTTCTTATTTATTGACTGACAAGTCTCCTGACCTCATGTTGGTAGAAATACAGAGCATTGTGTGCAGTGTGTGAATAATGTGAAGTGTGAAGAATTAATTTTTTTAATTAATGTAAATTAAAACGGCTCAATTGAATTCTGCCAAAGGCATTCAGATTATGTGTTCTATCTAAATAAAGACTAAAAGTAAAGCCCTATTCGGACGGGACTAGTTTCACAGGGGGGTCGTTAGAGAATGTTTTGTTTCACAGACGTACTTGGTGATCCTCTTATCGCACACACGTTTAATATATTTTGATATATAAAAGAAATAAATAAATACAAATAAGGAGCCAGATGACGTAAACTGTGAAGACTGACTATTGTAATATCACGTTCATTTCTGCACTCGGTTACATATGTTTTAATTATCAAAATTAAATGTGTTTACTACAAATAAAAACATCATAGTTGAACTAAATTAACCACACATTAATAGGGTTTTGCTGCACTAGCCATGTAGCGTCACCATGGTATTTGTGATTATACTAATTGTAATCAATCTGAATGACCCTCTCCCCTCTGTAATAAACACGGAGATGTCAGCCCACCACTAGTGAATACAGTGTGGCTCTAGACTAAATGTGAACTCAAAAAATGGATTTAGTATTCATCAAAATGGATTAAAATAAACTCGCAAACCTGCAATAATTAAATTACACAAATGTATCTAATCTCATTTTATTAACCAATATCATTGCTGCTGACCTTTGATGATCCAGTTCAACCATTTTTTTTTTTTTTTTTGAAGTAGAGTAGAGTATTGTAGAGTATTGAACTTTCTCCTGGATTCTACTTTACAGATGTGAATTAATTTTTTCTTCAGCCTGAGGTTTATTGGTGACACTTTTTGGTGTGCTTTTACATTTGCAATGAATAGAATTTCTTATATTAAAAACAAACACTCAAGCTCGGCCCATATTTAAAAAGTAACGCAAAAAAAATAATATTACTTTCCATAAAAAGTAACTACGTAACGTTATTAGTTTTTTTTTAGGGAGTAACGCAATATTGCAATGTATTACTTTTAAAAGTAACTTTCCCCAACACTGGTTACAATTACCTATTTTGTACTTATTCTGTGGTGGAATCACAAAGTAGAGAAAAAAGCTGAAATTCCGAGATTATATCTTGCAATATCAGATTTTTGTCCTGAAAACGGCAAGGTATTTTTTTTATCCCATGATGGAAACAGGCTTCCGTATCACGTGTAAAAACTGAAGGTTTGCGCTCTCAAAATAAATTAAAGACATGACGATGACAGGAAGGAATGAAATGCTCATAAAATGCGTGACATGTACTGTAAGCTCAAGGTGCGAGAGTGAATTCATATTTACAACTGCACAAGAGAGTACACGCGATATACTAGTGTGATGCATTAATATGTGTTTTTCCCACACCACAAATGTGCAGACAAAATAAAGAAGTATCGAGTTGCTTTCATATATTTACAGACGGTTCGTACGGACGTCTCGGTTTGAATCCAATTCCATTTGGAGCGCCTTTCAGTTTCCAGTAATCAGAACATTCTTTGCCAGAATCCACAGTCAAAACAATTCAAGTTTTGATGGAAGGTGATAAAACAGTATCAAACACTGGATCTGGAGGTCTGGGTGTGGACGTGGTGTTTCTCCTCACCAGTGGTCCAGGTGCAGGTCCATGGCTGAGTTCAGGCTGATGTCGGTCACGTCCAGGAACTCTGTGTTGAAGATGCTCGGGCCGGACGGAGGCAGGCTGTTGTGGAAGGTGTTGGCAGAGCTGGGCAGAGTCAGATCCAGCCACTCCATCGTCTCCCAAGGCGACTCCGCGAAGGTCATTCCGAGGCCGTGACCCTCGGCGGCGACTGCGGAGATCTTTCCGGCCGTGGGCGATATAGGAGTGTCCATCATGTCTCGGCTGCTGAATCCGTCGCTCGCCTCCTCCAACCGGCCGTCCTCGGTGGGGATCTTCAGGAGCGCCGCGTCTCCTTGCGTCCGGCTCATGGGGCTAAGCAGCGCCTCCAGGTGAGCATCTCCGTGAGCCACCACGTGGTCGTACCCGAGCATGGAGGGCGACATGTGACTGTAGTGTCGGTGGAACTTGGGCGAAACTGTAAGGTGAGGCACAACTTTGGTTACAGGAGACTTCTCTTCTTTGGCGTTAGCTGGCATTTCTTTAAAACAAGACAATGACAGCACAAAGAGTGACTTTAATAGTCAACAACAGCTGGGTGTTACTGTGTTTAATGGGGAGCCTTGTGAACGTCACATTTAGGGGCCAAAGGGATTGTTCACCCAAAAATTTCACTTCTGTCATTTATTCACCATCAAATTGTCCCTGACCTATAGAAGATACTTTGAAGAATGTTGGTAGCCCGTTGGCTTCAATAGTAAATGCTGTGGACATCAATGGCTACTGTTTGGTTAGTAACATTCTTCAGAATATCTTCCTTTGTGTTCAACAAAAGAAAGGTGATTTGGAGCAACATGAGGCTGAGTTAATATCGAAAAATTTTAAAAGCAGATGAGGAGAGACTCACCTCCGCTCTCGATGAGGACGTCTAGAAGCTCATCCATCTGTTGGCTGCGCGACATCTGCTGCAAGAACATCACAGGAGCATTTAATTTGTATTTGATACTGTCAACACATCTGTGACACGTTCCATGCCTTTGCTAAAGCCCTCATAGCACATTTGTGTCTGTTTTGGCCCAGGAAGAGATACATAACAAAATAGGCATAGTTTTAAGTAGGGGAACAACAATCTTTAAATACTTTAAGATTCTCAAAAATCACAGCATTTAGTTGTTTTGTCAAAAATACTTTTTGGTAAAATGTGTTATTGTCTACTTTTCCCCCCGATATCTCACACTTGTGCGACTAAATTTTGTAAAAAATTCATACGTACATCTTTTAATAAACTGACCACTCTTTATATTGTGTCCCTTATACCTGTGTACTTACATAGTTACTAGATATGTGTCTAAGGAACCACAGTGTAAGTTCACATTGGTATGTCGTATATACAGCTGTAATATTTTTGAAACTACACACATGTAACATCTCTCCGAATATAAGTATGAGTACAAATGTGTAACAGGACATTGTTAACAACACGTTTTTGGTAACACTTTATTTTAAGGTGTCATAATACAGTGTAATTAACTGATTAAGTACTTAGTAGTAGCCGATGTACTTGCATGAAACAAAATGTACATATCTTGTAACTAATTTGTGGAGCAGGCAGCTACATGTGTAACACATATGTTACAGGCCGAGTCTGTTACACAGCTGCTTGTACGTTAAGTACAATAGTAGCTTATCCCAATTAATATTTTGTAATTGTATTGTATTGTATTGAATTTAGAATGTGTTACATGCATTTTAATTGTTTACTGGCGGGTTAAATTAAACTATGGTGCATCTGGATAAGGTGTAAAATACATATGCACATGAACTACACTTAAATACAATCCTGTAACACTTTAAGTAGCTTATGCCTATGTACTATTCTGTAATTTGAATGTAATTAGAAAGGTATTACATATATTTAAGCTGTGTACTAATGGGTTAAATCAAACTAAGGTGCAGCTAGATAAGGTTTACAGTATAGATACACATGAAGTACACTTAAGTACAATCTGGATAACTTCCTTTTAAGTAGCATATGTCTGTGTACGTTTATAATTCCGTTGTATAAAGTCTGCAACACGTGTTACAATCATTTGGTTAAATAAGTAGATGTGCAACTGACATTCTAGTAGCTGCCTATTACATCTACATAAAAACTGTAATTACAGGCTGTTCCATAACTTAGTTACATGGTAAGTACGTTTTGTAACAACAATATGTAGATGACTAATTAGAACAATTTGATCCAGGGAGATGTAAAGTGGGCGGAGTTAGTGCACAGCTGTAATATTAGTGTACTTGCATGGTAACTCCTCAGGAACTGTCCACTTAATATAAAGTGTAACACTCTTCACACCAACCACCATTTATGTGTAAAGCCTTACGGTACGCTCACACGGGGCGTCAGCGTCAACGCTTCCC
>JAUMHQ010000069.1:521855-534314 GCA_032361165.1 Enteromius paludinosus
ATCAATCTGATTGACTATAGCAGTGCATACAGAGCGTGTGATCTCTGTGACGCCCAGATGAACAAAACAGACCCTCTAACCTCTGTAATAAACATGGAGGTGTTAGTCCTGTCCGAAATGGTTCATGAAAATCAAAGACAACAGGTAATCAGAATCAAAGCTCACACGGACAGTAGCTTAGAAAACTAGTCCCGTCCGAAAGTGTAATTTGGCTAGGTATACATCCACGCTAAAACTTTGTGAATAGATTAATGGCGATATTTTTTTTATCGCGGGATAAGAGTCTCACATTAGCACAGCACATATATATATACAAATAGATAGATAGATAGATAGATAGATAAAAATATTGTTATACTGTAAATAAAATTATAATAAATATAATAATAATATGTTGTTCTAAACGAATATATTTCTTTAAAAATATTTATCTGTATCTTTATCATTAGAGAATAATATATTATATTATATATAATAGTGGCAATTATGATATTATGATGATATATGAAAACTTAGTAAACATGGTTCTAAAAATAAATCCCAAAAATAACCCATGGGACATTTCATATGAGCTATCTTTAAAAAAAGCATGTTCTGTTCTAATGTTCTGTGTAGGCTCTCTTTAAGTTATTAACCTTCATGTAACGTCCGGGGAGGTTAGTTTTAAGTTGCAAATAAAGAAGCGACAGAGAACATTCCCAGAACGTTATTATTTGATTCTCTAAAAGAAAACCAAATGCAAACCATATGGGAGCGTTTTGTGTTTGCTTGGCCCCGCCCACAAACACACACCACTGGACGAGCCGGTGCTGTCACTCAAACACACAGACAGAAGCTCCATTCCATCATTTTCAGAAATGAGAATGCATTGTTCTCAGACTAAGATGTTGTGTTTGTCAGTGTAATTAGTCAAAAGCATCTGTTGGTTGTCTGATCTCTCTGGAGCTGATGCCCTCTGATAGACGCTGGCTCCTGCAGAAATTTCAATATGAAAGCGGTATTTTGTTGTTTGTGTTGTAGCTGATTCCCAGAGCTGCTGGTATGTCAGTGGAAACCTTTAAAAATATGACCCCATCTCCCGTGTTTGCTTTGGCTTTTGGGATAGGCAGCTTTCAAAAGAAATGTAAGGCAGTGTTTGATTGATTCACCGCATTACACTTTAATGAATACCACATCCAGCTCAGCGCTCACAGACCTGCACATCTACTGAGAGACATTCACATATGACAATCTCACATCATAACCTATATCTGATGAGATATTCACTTACGTAGCTAGTAATACATGAAAAAGTATTAAAAGAAAATAAAAGGAAAGCCAACACAAATAATCACATCCATCTAATTGCGGCTGGAAAAATCTAGACTGCCAAACTTATAGAAATGTGCAATACATATTAAAAAAAATATGAAGCACAGTAATTTTAGTGTCATTGAGATTAATTTGTATATATTCTGTTTTCATTTTAATTTTAGATACAGGTTTAGTAATTGTGTTGTGTGTTTAAGTTAATTTTCAGTAGTTAATTTTTATTTTAGTATGAATTTTTTGTGATTTTCAATGTGAGTGAAAAGGTCAAATGTAACCTAAGGTTAAAAGATGAACAGTTTTCCGACCGTGGAGACCACCTGCGACCTCGCACCCTGCACTGTCCTGGCCGAAGAGTCCATCATTAATCTCTCTGTGCTCTCTCTTATAGTCACATCTGCTCTGCCCCGGTCTCCTGTGCTACCCTGGCCTCCAGTTCCGCCTGCGCCGCCCTGCTGGGCTCTCGTTCCACTTCTGGAGGATTGTGGCTCCGCCCGCTCTGCCCTGGTGTCCTGCGGCAGTTACGATCACCACCACCATATATTAGTGGTGGGCCATTATCGGTGTTAACGTGAGACTCTTATCATGCGGTTAAAAAAATATCGCCTTTAATCTATGTGATTACTTTAGTTCAACTATTATGTTTTTTATTTGAAGTAAACCCATGTTTAATGCAGAAATGAACGAAGAATCTTAAGAATAATCTTACCTGATATCAATGTATATATTATGATAAATATATTATGATACAATGATAAAATCACCAAGTACGTCTCTAACGACCCCCTGTAAAACTAGTCTCATCCGAATAGGGCTTTACTTTTAGTCATTATTTAGGTAGCACACATATTCTGAATGCCAGTCCCCTCCGCGTTTCCGCCTAGGCTGCCCCAATGCGAGCACGGGGGTAAACGTTCCCTTGATTCCCCTAGTGACCCGGCTGGGAGTCAGGTTATAGCTTCCCAGCCTCTCCCAGTGTTGATATGGACGGTACGCCTTGGCTATGCGATTCAGTTCGCCAGGCGCCAGCCCAGGTACAGTGGCATCCACTACTCCACTGTCCGCTTGGACAGGGATGCCGCTGTCCAGCGTACGGAGGTTGCAGTCCTACTGGCGAAGGACGCAACTGAGCTAGTCCCTCCAGCGAGATGAGGTCAGGATTTTACAGTCCTTACTTCATCAAAAAGAGCAGTGAGTTGAGACCCATCCTGGATCTACAACGCCGGATCGACTCCTCAGCGAAAACCTGCAGGTGCACTGCATTCGTGCCCTTTTATACTCACGTAGTGATGAGGTGCACCTGAATGCAATCTGTGCATGCCGATATTTATTGGCCTTTTGTTTAAAGCTCAAAGGCATTTGGTCTCTCTGGCGAGTTCCCATATGTAATGTCTCCGTTCCCTCCTTCAGGGAACGTGGGTTGAGTTCGTAACTTAGACGATCTCACACCATTTGCAACGCATTTTTATCTGTTGACTTCAGCAGGTTCCAGGCTTCATTGAGATGTTGTGAAGCTCCTCATGGCCTTTGTGAGAGAGGGCTTCAAATGAAGCATTACCAAGTATTCCTCTATTAATGCAGCCTTTGGCTCCTATTGAAACGAACGTTTCCTGCTGACTTTATCAAAGCCGGACCACCACCGCCACGACGATTCCCGAAGAACAACAAATCATAGCAATACTGCATGTTCTCGTGTTGAGAAGGAAATAGTAAAGTGGGTTATATTGCTGCTTTATTGAATAATAAAGTCCCGTATTGTGTTGAGAGTCTCTGAGCTGGCAGTGAGATGAATTAAAACGCTGGCTAATAAAGTCGTAAAGCGTTGCACTGTTTTTCTGTTGATGCAAAGCTGCAACATATTAGTGGGCTTTTGTTTGTGTTAAATGAGTGTGTTTGCCGTCCTCGCTCACACCGCTTGTGTACCTCCTCCTCATCTTCATCATCTCCAGATGCTTCGCTTAAAATTAACATGTGCTTCTAACTTACCTTCTATATCACTCCCAAACATACCTGGGTCGCAAATTCATTCTTGCATTTCACTCTCAGCTGTTTGGATGCGGCTGCAGAGGAACCGTCTGTTTGCAGTCACAAACCATACTCTGTGGCATACTCTGTTTACACAGTCTTATGAAAGTACTGAACGCTTTCTGATAACCTCCAAACTAGATTTTGCTGGATTTCACCTAAAAAGGCTGAAGGATGTGTCTCTTAGAACATGATGTACAACCTGAGCTGCACAAAAGAGACTGATGCTCAAATAAAGAGCATAAAAAATTACTAAGAATGTCTCTGTTTATTTTTATCTTCGGTAAATTAGAGTCTATGGCTTCGGTGAGCGTTTACGCTTTTGGCCGTGTCTCAATCTGGTCACAGTACACTGAGTTTGTACACTGAGGAAACACACACAAAAACAGCAGATGAAGTCACTCACTGGACTTTACTTGACACACACACACTGGATCTGAACTATAGGTGTGCAACCACTACTCCATCAAATACATTATGATTCATAATGAAAATCAACAATTTATTTGATTATGGATTCATCCTGTCTGCCAGCTGCCCATATAAAAAAATACTTCCATCATGACAACTCTAGGAGTGATTTGGATGGTAATATATGTGACAATGTTAAAATGTTATTTCACCCCAAAAAGAAAATTCTGTCATTAATTACTCACCCTCATGTCGTTCCAAACCCATAAGTTCATCTTCAGCACACAAATTAAGATATTTTTGATGATATTGGAGGGCTAACTGACCCTCCATGGACAGCAACACAACTGAAATGTTCCCATATCCAGAAACATAGTAAAAACATTGGTAAACTTTCCATGTGACATCAGTGATTTAACTTCAGCTTGGCGACGCTACAAGAATTGTTTTTTTTTTTTGCACAAAGAAAACAAATTGTAATTTACTGAACCATTCTTTTCTCCCAAGTTGCATTTTCAACTATTTTGGAGAGTACTTAAGAATGTATTTGACCATTTCAGCCTTGTTTACATTCTTTGCGCAAAAAAACAGTCCAGATAGCTCTCTGATTTTAGCAAAGATATCTTAATTTATCCTCCAAAGATGAATGAAGGTCTTACGGGTTTGAAACAACATAAAGGGTGAATAATTAATGACAGAAATTTTTCATTATTGAGGAGAACTAACTCTTTAATGTATTTGGTCTTGGCGGAATAGATCTGCTACATTGCTTATGCAGCAGAGCAAGTAATGAGACTTGCTACAATAGATGCCCACTATATATTCGACCGCTCCAGACACGTAGATGTGGCTGTCATTGACATCATTCACCATTCTGTTCAGCCATTCTGGGTAACTCTTTATTTTAATGGTCCACTTTTTACTTTCCACTAGCCTCACCTCACTCCAGCCCAGTAAAGTCATGCATCGTGCAGGCAGGCTGCATCGTGCACCAGGCGATCCCTCATGGGGCCCCATCCTCCGAGGTGAAATTAAACGTCCGAACCCTCAAACCCCTCCTGGACAGAGGCAGCTCGGTCAGTCTCGTCCTGGCTTCCCTTCTGCCACACCGAGCGGAGACGAAAACCTTCCTGTCCCTCATGTGTGTACACTGCGATACAAAAGATGTTCCTGCCCGCTGAGTAAGCATCGCTACGGCCGTTGGATCATTGCCGGTAGAAGTGGGTGTTGTAAAGGACCTACCAGTTCCCGTCTTGCTGGGACGACTGGCTAACGACTGGCTGAAGAACTGCTGGACGCAGGTGCGAGTCCTGGAAGGCCTGGAAGGTACTGTGTCACCCAACGGAGGGGGGAGGAAAGACAGCTACTGGTATTCCCCAAAGCCATGACGGAAGCGGTGCTGGAGCTCGCGCATGCCCATCCCCTGGTCAGACACATGGGAGCTGCCAACACCCTACAGCGAATCCGCGACCGGTTCCATTAGCCAGGGATGGAAGCTGAGGTCCGGCTCTTCTTTCAGGCCTGTCCCATCTGCCAACGGACATCTCCAAGGCCTCCTCCCCCCAGTCCACTCATTCCGCTACCCATCATCGAGGTGCCCTTCTAGCGTATCGGGATGGATCTGGTAGGGCCACTGCCAAAGTCCGCCCAGGGGGAAGGAACACATCCTCATGATAGTCGACTATGCCACCTGGTTTCCAGAGGCGATACCCCTGTGAAAAGCCACAACGAAGGCCATCGCCTGCGAGCTCTTCAGCCTCTGCACCCGAGTCGGCATCCCAAGGGAGATCCTGACCATTCAAGGTAACCCGTTCATGTCTAAACTAATGGCTGACCTCTGCCGCCTTCTCCAGGTGAAGCTGCTCTGGACGTCCGTCTACACCCCTCAAACGGATGGCCTGGTGGACCGCTTCAATCAGACCTTAAAGAGGATGTTACGGCAAGTGGTCGCGGAAGACCACAAGGACTGGGACCTGATGATACCCTACGTGCGCTCCGGCATAAGAGAAGTCCCATTAGCCTCCACCGGGTTCATTCCGTTTGAGCTGCTGTTCGGCCGCCAGCCACGCGGGCTGCTAGACGTGGCCAAGGAGGCTGAGAGCAGCAGCAGCCCGCCCCGCAGAGGTCAGCCATCAACCATGTAAGACAGATGAGGGAGCACATTGACCGGGTTATGCCACTGTTAAAGGAACATCTCACCAAAGTCCAGCAGGCTCAACAACGCCATTGTGACTGGGCTGCCCAGCCCCGAGAGCTTCAACCCGGCATTCGAGTTATGGTCCTGGTCCCCACGTTGGCATGTAAGTTCCTCGCTACCTGGCAGGGCCCATACACTGTCAAAGAAAGAGTCAGCCCCGTGAACTACCGGGTAAAGCAGCCGGGCCGACGTCGCACAGAACAACTCTACCATGTCAACTAATTAAAGAAGTGGGTTGGGAACAGAGACCAGGTGGCCACACTTGCAAGAGATCCGGCAGGCCCAACAGCCCCGTTCCAAGACCCAGGTACGAGCTTTCTTAGAGTTGGCTGGTTATTATCGCTGCTTCATCCCTAACTTCTCCTCTATAGCCGCCCCTCTGACAGACCTGACCAGGAAGGGGCAGCCCGAGAAGGTGGAGTGGAACCCCGAAGCAGAGAAGGCCTTCCAGACCATCAAAAGGTCGCTCACCTCCGAGTCAGTCCTGCGAGCCCCAGATTTCAGCTGCCCCTTCCTGCTGCATACCGACGCCTCGGATGGAAGCCGAGAAGAAGTATGCCACCGTGGAGAAGGAGGCCCTGGCCGTCAAGTGGGCAGTCCTGGAGCTCTGCTACTACCTACTAGGTAGCAACCAGCATTGCCCTGGTTACCAATGAGGGAGCTCCAGCCAGACTCATCAGCAGATCATTCAGCCCAGCCCTGTCTCGTTAGCCTGCGGCCAGATAAGCCGTGTGAGGTGCACTCACAGACTGACCCCATTCAAGCCACAAGCAAGCCACGCCAGCGCTTCGTGAAAGCTTCAACTGACTCCAAACAACCAAACTAATTTCTCTTTCTGTCTCCCGAGAAGCCAGCCTTTAACCCTGCCTTGCCCAGCTGCTACAGCGATACCAAGCACGGAACTCAAAGGCTTCGGGAGAGAGCGCCTAAAGGGGCCATTCGAAACACAAACTATTTTTTCATCAACTATTTTTGATGAAAAAATAAACATGCTCCATAAACAGCAACAACTGAAATCATCCAGATCCAGAAACATGGTAAAAACATCAGTAAAAAGTCACATTCATCTGCGCCACATTTTTTATAAATAGTGGTCACATGATAGATGATTAAAATAATGGTTATTTGCGTCTCTAGCTTGAGCTGATCGGTGAATTTGATTGGTCGGTGTAGCCGCATTGAGATGCTGTAGGAACGTTGTGTGGAATGAAACTTCATCTTTCAGCTGAGCTGGATAAAGCCTGTATATTGTGTTACTGTTTTCATTTCCAAGGAAAGGATTTCTGCCTTGGTAAAATTCACAACCCAAATCTCTTGTATCCACAATACAACACCTGGAAAAAGAAAGTGCCCATTAATCTTTGCCGCCTCAAAATCCACAGTTTAAGCTGCACTTGCATGCTAGCCACCGAGCAGCATTTGAGAAGCAGCTCGCGGGTTGTTTTCAGGTCAACGCGGCCCAGCGCTTTCTTAATTGAATTTCTTGAGTGCTTTGTTTAATATGCAGCCGTTAAACGGCTATAAATAGAGCTGTGGATGCAATGACCTCATGTTTTCCGGTTTGACTGTGCAGGACAGAGAATATTATATAGCTAAAAGCTCTTATCAGCTGCTGTAAACACTGAAAGAATTAGGCTATTTGATAGTGTTGTGGATTTGCCTGGATTTGCTCCGTCTAAATGTTAGCTTTACAACAGTTGCATTAGATCACAGAGTAGGTTAAAGTAACTAAACTAACCAGCGGGCCGAAGTCACTACAGTAAACACGTCTTCTGTCCTTCATTTCAGGACACACTTCTCTGGAAGGGATTGCAATCAGAACTAACCTTGTTCAACATTTTGAGGGGGTATTTATTACAGTAATTAGTGAATAATTGTTAAATCTGGTCCTTGAGTTTGAGTAACTGAGCTGAGTGGAAAAAAGTTTTCAGTCTTATTAATGGCTCGTTGCTTTGGTTTCTTAAGGCTTCTTAATAACTCAAACTAAAAATGAAACTAAAATTAAAACCATAGATTTTTTTTCTCACTTGAAATTAAATATATGCTAACCAAAGTAATAAAATACAGTAAAAAAAACATGTAAAATGTCTTATTTCATCTAGTTGCTATAGCCAGTTGCCTATACATTTTTAATTTACATTTAGTTTAACTTGATGTATAAAATAACTACAGATACATCTAAAAATAAATTCTAATTATCACAATAAAAAAAATTACAAATTTTTTACTATACATGTAATACATCTAAAATATACACGAAAGTTTCACTTTTTGAAATACATTACAAAAAACATTTGTTTTTCAAATTTGTTTACCTGTAACACTAAAATAAAAATGAACATAGGTTTTGAAAACTAATAATAAAAAAAAATTCCAAAAACAACAAAATTACTATTTTTTTTGTATCTAAAATTATAATAAATCAGATTTAAAATATTACCAAATGTCTAATAAATGTATAATAAATGAAGTGTTGCTATTCGTGATAATTTGTCATGTTTTAAGCATAAAAGACTAATTAAACATTTAGTTTGTCTGAAAGTCAGTTGCTCAATATTACTTAGTTACTAAATACTAACTTTTTGTTTGTAGAATATATGCTGAAACAATGACAAAAAGCATTGATAATAATCACACTGTCATAATGTGACCACAATAAATTAAATGAGCTCTGCACTGGACAAACATGTAGTATTTGATTAAAAGAGCAGCAGGTAAATCCAGAGGCATGCACTCATCATGATTCATTCTGCAGTGAATCAAAGAGTCAGTCAGGCCTTCCGTCACTGATTCGTTTCAGCGCTATAAGCTCATGCTCTCACATATCCGTCTGATTTGGCACGTTTATGAGACAGGTCTGCGTTGGGCTTTTTTTTCTAGCAGCAGCGCCTGTATTTATATTAGCTGCAAACCAGTTTCAACTGTACATTCCTAATAGGTGAACAACTCTTGGCTGTGGCCATGAATATTTCAAAGCTTACAACAAAATCAACTACCAACGTCCAGTCCAGTGAGCACTGCCATATGTGCAAAACATTTGAGTAATGATGCCCGAGTTATGTTTTCAACCCTCAGAGCATATAGTTATCAAAATGTTTTACTCTAATATAACTCAATGTGATATCAATTACTCTCGGGAAAAAGCAGAAACACAGCTGCCGACATTCTTCATTTGCCATTACAAATGATGCCTTTTTCTATCGAAATTCATTCTTCGGTTCTGTTTATGTTTATGAGCATGAGGGTTTGATAATATTTGCTGAAATGCATGATCCATCAACTAATCCTCATTAGCAGGTTGAATAAAAAATGATGCGTGCTCATACGAGCAAATTCATTAATAAAATGGGAAGCTGAAGAATAAAGCTTTACAGCATATTCCACCTGCTGCTTAACCAGAAACCGCTGGAGATTTTTGTTTTTTGATTTTATGCTGATGGTATCAGAGCTCTGCCTTGGCAGTTCCTTCCGATACATTTTTACATTTTTTTTTATGTTTTCTTAGCTGACAAATGATGTGAGACTGTTCGAAAGTAAACAAATCCATTGTTTTCCCCCCAATCTCGGCCTGAAGGGTTCGGAATGATCGACAAAATCATCTCTGATAGGAAAGCGGCACACGAACAACGGGATGTCTAGGATCAATGGGAAAGCTCCAGAAAAACATGCATTCAGATCAGTTGTCAAGCCTTCTTCCCCGGCAATTCCAAACAGATGAGCATAATAATCTCTCAGCAATCGCTGCTACAAAATCAGCATGGAATTCACATGAAAGATTCCCAGTGCAGCTTTCCACCCATTCCAGATTGTAAAAGTAAGTATTTTATAGCAGGTGTTGGTTTGAGCACAAGGGCCAAAAAGCCTTTTGTCAGAGGCTCTCCCCCCAGCCGTCCGCCGCTTTGTTTCTCGTTCCTGATAGCATCGAGTCTAATTTGGGTTCGCATGAAATGGCTATAAAACAAAGAGGAAAAGTCGATTCATTCCTGGTGCGAGGAGAGACCGCACTATTATCTGGGTCAATGAAAGTGAAAGAAAGCTTTGAAGTTCAGCCACAAATATTGATTGGACCTTCTTGGCATTTCTATTCTATGATGCTGGTGGCTTTATTCTTATGTAATATGCAAGACAAAAGTATGGAAGCCATTTCAACAATGGAATAAAAAAGGTAATAAAGTAAGCCAATTCTGCCTTTTTCCAACCTCATTGGAAATACATGTCTCTTCATACATTTCCGAAAAACTGAAAAAATGTACCTACATCGCTGCAGTTTCCAGTTGAAATGAACACTAGAGGCAGTCAAACTCCTAAGACTTTTATGTTGCATTTACAGGCTAATTTTTTCCATAATAAGTTGCAGAACGTTATGTCGTGACTCTGGACATTTCACTTTGAAACTGTGGCGAAACAGGCAGCAAGGTACATAATTACGGGGTTTGCAGAAATGTATGTAGAGGCACATATTTCCAGTGAGCCTGGGATGCTTTTTTTCTTGCATTCCTGAGAAAAAAAGTTTTCATATATTCAGAATCATGAGATATCAACACACTTTTTTGAGATATTGAACGTTTTGTGGGATATAAATGCAGAATTATTAGGAAGAATTAACATATTATTAAATAATTACAAGGCAAAAACTCAGAAAGATATTAAGGACGTGACATGTGGCCAGTTAGGGTTTCCAATACCCTACCCCGAATTTGTGCTCTGCATTTAACCCATCAAAGTGCACACACACAGCATTGAGAAGTGAACAACCACACACACCCGGAGCAGTGGGCAGCCATTGCTGCAATTCAGGGAACAGTGCCTTGATCAAGGGTCTTCAGTCGTGGTATTGAAGGTGGAGAGAGCGCTGGTTATTCACTAACCCCACCTACAATCCCTGCCAGACCTGGGACTCGAACCTGTGACCTTTGGGTTATATATAACTCCCGATCCGTTAGGCCACGACTGACCAGTCATTAACAAAGAATTGTGAAATCTAAACTCAGAACTGTGGATATAAACTATTTATTATGAGATATTATGAGATAACACAGAATTTCTTCAGGTATTTTAATTTTTTATTATTTTTATTTAATAATTTATAACAAATTATATTATAAGGTCCCACTTTATTTCAGGTGGCCTTAACTAGCTACTATGTACTTACATTTAAATTAATCATTTGGAACAATGCACTTATTGTTGTACATACATGTTTTTACACTGTACTTTATATATATATATATATATATATATATATACATATCTACATCTGTTATTGATTTCTGAACTTACATTTATGATTACACTGTTTGACCCACCCAAACCTGTCCCTAACCTTATCCATATCCCACCTCAATAGCATCAAACATGTTTTGCAATACAATATGAGCACAAAAAGTACATTGTACTAATTTTTTCACGTAATTAGATAATAGTTAAGACCGCCTAATCTGATCACTATGTCTTAAAATGGTGAAAGACAAAAACGCTAAACAAATCAAAACAAATCAATCTGCTCCGACTCATTACAGAAACCCTAATCAGTGGTGAGTACAGTAATTACGAGCAACTTCAAACATTTTTTCTCTCCTTTTCAGAAACAAACGCAGTCATGTGTGTCCAGACGCTGCGGTGTTTGTGATTGGTGGTGCATTTGATAGGAACCGACCTAAGTTCCTCATTCACTTCCTCTCTTCTACTTGTTTGCATGAAGCACAAACGTTCCTCAACAGAGCGAAGAGTTTTGCTGCCGCAGGTTATGAAATATAGTGTGGAGGGAAGAATGTAGATCTGAGAGTGTTTGGAATCCGGAGCTGATGTTGTGCTCACTACTGTCATGAGCGCTCGGGTCTCGCTTTGATCATGACGTCAGTCAGCCTGTTCCTCAGAGCAGTGACAAATGAGCTTGACGACAACACAGAAAATCCACTCAGCTGCAGACGCTTTGTTTTATTAGGCCGCAGCAGCACTCGCTGACAAATCAACTAACAAACAATGGTTTAATGGGAGGGGAAAAAAAATGTAAACAGTAGCACTTCAGCGGACAGACACACTTTGAGATGATCTGAAGCATATGAAGTTCCTTTCATATGAAGCCTTTCTTCAGCTCCAGAATAACAGTGCACAGGAAACCAGAAACTGATTGTGAGATGAAAAAAACAAAAACACATTCTTAGAGGAGACAATTAACACAAAAAGTTAACCCTAAAAGAGATAGTTAATCCTAAAATGAAAAACCGATCATCTTTTATGAACTTTTATTTCCTGTCCTTAAAAAAATGTGATTGTTTTTCTGTTCACACTGCAAAGTATTCATCCTCTGTTTTTTTTGTTTGTTTGTTTTGAACTAAACATTTATTATAGTATTTATTAACCTTTCTTCATGTTAGGAAGTGACAAGTGGCCAGGTATGGTTTCCCATACTAGGAATTGGTGCTCTGCATTTAACCCACACAAGTGCACACACACAGTGAGAAGTGATCAACCACACACACAGTGAACACACACCCGGAGCAGTGGGCAGCCATTGC
>JAUMHQ010000069.1:596038-609172 GCA_032361165.1 Enteromius paludinosus
ATTTGTGTTTACTGTTGTGAGAATATGAGGCATAGTTTCAAGAAATGTGTTTAAGCAATCGAGAAAAACTGTAATAGGAGGAAATACTGGTGCAAATTAATGAGCTCTTTATAACAGTATAGCAGATACTTACATTAAATGGCTTTAAATTGGTCGTCACTCAACACATCACCTATGTTTCTGTATGAGATGAGATTTAAATGATCAAAACACATAGGGATATGCAAATCGATGATGATCAAGAGATGAAGACATAGATGTTCCTCAAAAGATGTAAAATGTTTTGGCTTGGGAAGATTATTCCTCCGTTGAGGAACAGTGAAAGTAAAGCTTCTGGAAATGTTCCTCAAAAGATCCTGATGATCAGATTTGATCAGATCTGCTTCAGTCCAGAAAGTGTTCATAAGGAAAATTTACTTAAGTTATTCTTACTTTTACACAATATTTATTCATATCTGATTTTCACGAGCTGAAGTTGGATATTTGTACAATTACCCTAAAAGAGCTTTGACTAGGGGACAGAAGGGTGTAGAAGATTGTAAAACAGATTTAACATCAAAGATTGATCATTTAGAGCCTAAGATATTTGTGTTTCAAATACAGGTATGATGTAGAAGCTATAGTGCACCGATAAATATAAATCTCTCAACATTTCTATAATCAGATAAATATTCTTTAGTGTAGTCTATTTTCCAGCAAACGTCATGATCCATTTGACTTTGATTTCATGTGAATTATTATGTGAAATACCTCAAGCAGTATCTCACTGCTATGAAACAGTTGCTAAAGATTAATAATGCATTTTTTATGGTTGGATAATACACAAGTTCTCCTGAAATCAAAAGCGAGGTTGTAATGTACGTAATCAATGCGTTTCAGAACAGCTCCTTGAGAACAGAAGTTAAGATCCGAGTCTGTCTGCCATTGATTACAGCAATTCTCTAAAGATGTATAATGATGCATGCTTTGGGAAGCAATCAGACTCTAATTTGGACTAAAGTGGATGGATGTGTGGAGCATCAAGTAGGAATTGCCAGAAACTATACAAATAATGGGGTTTATGTCATCACATACTTCACATGAATCACAGATGCAGAGAAAAAAAAAAGAAATCAAAATCAAGCAAATGGAACAAGCTTATCATTTTTAAAATGTAGGTTATTTTTAGAAAAAGTGACATAAACAAAGCGCTGGCGAAGGCCAGGAATAGAAGGGCTATTTCTGCCGTTTGTCTTGGACGGATGTCATGGACTCTGATGCTGATGCTATGCATGCAGGAGAATGGATTTTGTTTTTTAGTCCTCATTTTGGAGGGAAAGCGTAACGCTCATTTTACTCACATTGTTGTTTCGTGACTCATCAACTGTGTTTGGATCAGACAAATATTTAAACACTCCAGGCGGCTTCTTTAAGACGCTCAGTCTGTTACTATGAATGGTCATTGAGCTGATTGAACTGGATCTGATCGATACGCATGTCTGTTTGAAAATCTGTTAACAGAAATACGCCAGGGTAACATTCTAACACGAGTTTCTTTTTTGTTTTACATGAGAAAAACGGTCATAAGAATTTATTTCTGACGCATCGCCATGACACTCATGCTATTGTTGATATATTTCAACAAACAGTAAGAGATGATTGATGGCTTCTGTATATGGAATCATCCTTTATATTTCCATCCTCCAGTTTAGGACTGAAGATGTATGATAACGTTTTATTTGTTCTGTGTTTCTCGTTGGCTTCACTCACATAACCTGGCAATTATTGAGATTGACAGGTTATCCCGTTTCACCTGGTTCACCTTTGCAATAAAACCGTACAGTAACGAAACCCTCTTGATTATTTAGTCTAATACATATGAGAAATATTGACTCCATATCTCATAATACCTCATAATACCAAAAATTTCACAAAAAGTAAAGCCAAAAAAAATGTGAACTAAATGAAAGTCTGAAAGACAAAGTCTGTCAATTAAATGAAAAGCATCTGTAATGACAGAAGAGGATTGTAGATCATGAAATGAGTGTTTATAATAAACGTATACCATCACATGTAAACAAGAGTGTCTGTGATAAAATAACAAAGGAAAAACCAAGAAATGTGCTATTTATATGCAGCGACACTTTCATACTGTTAAAACAAATATATAAGAAGGAAAATGTAAATGTAATGGAAAAAGGTGAAAGCATTGCATATATTTTTCAGAGTTAAAGAGAACTTTGTATTGTTGCACTTGTCTTTATGTCGGTTTACAGTTAAGACTCTTTATTGCCATCGATGGTTCCATAAAGAACCTTTAACATCCACTACAGCTCATTCATAAATTAGAAAAAAGTTCCTCAGATTATTAAAATGTTCTGAAAAACATTTCAGTATAAGAAGTGATCACTGAAAGGTTCTTTGGGGAAACACAAATGGTTCCTCTATGGCATCACTATGAAAATAAACATGGAACTTTTATTTTTAAAGGAATAGTTTAGCCAAAAATACAAAAATATGTTGAAGGTTTATTTACCCTTGGGCCATCCAAGATGTAGATGAGTTTGAAAACAACAGGAGATGGACCTTTTCACTGGAGGAACTCATAGTTTAGTTAAAAACATCTTAGCGATCGATTGATTGATTTCTTACAAACATGCAGATTTTGGCTTCACAAGATGTTCATTGATGGACTGGAGTGCTGTGGATAGTTGTGGATTATTGTGATGTCTTTATCAGCTGTTTGGACTCTCATTTTGATTGCACCCATTCACTGCAGAGCATCGACTGGTGAGCAAGTGATGTAATGTTATGTTTCTCCAAATCTGATGAAGAACATGCTCATCTACATCTTGGATGGTAAATGTTTATTTTTCAGCAAACTATTCTTCTGAGAGAGTTTATCACAATTTCATGTCATTCACTGCAATTAATAAACATATGACTCGAAATAGAAATGCATGCACTACATTTAATCTTCAGAACTGGAAAGCTTCAGAAGTATATTAGTAATCAAATTCCTATGATGAAGAACAATAGCATGAGAACAATTGAGAACAAGTCTTTTGTTGGTATACGCTGAGAAACGCCGCTCAATGATGTCATGTTTCTAGAAGGCAATTGGGGGCGAGCGGCAAACACATGAAAGAGATTCGATCAAAAACACATTGTACCTGATGGAGGAGGATCTCCAGCATCAGAAACGCACACGAGCGTGTAGGGAGGGACGTGACACCGGCTACAGCTGACAAAGGAGAGCAATTTGCCAAACTACATAAAGCGAGATCCGCAGCCGTATTGAAGTCAACTTCCAGCATTTGGTTTTAATTAAGCCTGGCTCCCGGGATCAGCCCTGAAGATACGCTCCTTCTGAACATTTCAACTTCTATAAACAACCAATCTTCTTGTTACTGAGCTGACGGCTTTAAGGTACCGGACGGGCCAAGACGTCCGCACATTCCTTGAGTAATAATCTCAGTTTGAATATATCCATTTACATCACACTGCAAAAATCCCCAAAGCTAGCGGCGAGCCAAGAGACATCTAAACACCATACGTCACTGAATCTAGACGCTCAGATCAGGTCATCAGCACAGTGCATGAAACTGAAAGAGCACAGCACTGAGCGCAGCTCCTCTGTTAAAGCTCATGTGTGTCAGCCAAGCACATTTAAAGCACAAAAGCCTTTAAACAAGCTGCTTTTATCAGATTCGTCCACCAAAGCATTTACAGAAATGTACATTAGAATATATGGCTCAGCAAGGACCTCTGTGGAACCACGGTGGTTAATCAAAGCGCAGACAGGCCTGATAGCGTATCTGAATGAGAAATGTGTGCAGGCCTGACCTGATCGGCGTGTCTTCACTGGAGGCTCAGTGTCACTGGCAGCAGCTCCTGCAGTTCTGCTGAGCGCAGACGCTTCTCTCCTCCCAGTTACTCCTTACTGCCATCAGGGAATCTGTGAAGGAGATTTTATCAGCGTTCGCTCGCGTTTCACTGCTGCCTTTAGTAGGAGCAAACATTCATTTTGGAAATATTCTTGTTGATTTCTGATGACGGCGTCGGTGTGAGTCACTGGTTCTCCATCTGAACTGAGATTGAAAGATTCCCATGTGAAATATTCAGTCAGGACTCCTATGGGAGACGTGTTTCAGGACAAATGTTAGCTGTCACACATTAGTCAGTTTGTGATGTATAACTGCTTTTCTGCTTGTTTACCTTTCTGTGCCATTACAGGATACGTTTACTTCAAAATCCTTTGGTTTCTTTAACTTAAGGGCCTTTTCGTCCCTGGGGACTCTTGAAAATCATTTCTTTTTCATACTGTTAGTTTTGTTTATTAGGTCTGCTTTGAATGTCCAACTGTGAACAAACTTGCATCACAGGAAAATTCTGGCATTAGATCCGAATATTTTCACGACAGCATCATTTGCACTAAATATCAAATGATGTGCGGTGTTAACAGCATTTTGGGATTACATTTCAAGCATTTCTGGGACAAAGCAACCTACTGTACAACTTCGTCTCACTAAGACTAATTTATAAGTTTATATATATATATATATATATATATCCACCGGAGGGTGGATTTATTGAAAATAAGGAAGTCAAAAATAAAGGCAATATTTTAGGCAGTGTTTAAAGTCCTTAGTAAGGTTCCCGAAGCCAAGCTTGTCTGTCACTGTCTCTTTTGCAAAGGTGCATGATGAGGGTGAACTTTCGGCCCAGCAGGTATTTCTGCAGCTTCCTTCTTGACGGTGGCATACCGTCTCTCGGCTGGGTTAAGCTTCCTTCTGATGTAGAGGATGGGGTGTTCTTCTCCGTCCGACATTCGAGGCATCCATTTGCAGCAGGAAGGGGCAACTGAAGTCCGGAGCACGGAGGACGGCTCGCTGGTGAGCGCGGTCTTAATAGCCTGGAAAGCTCTCGGCATCGTCGTTCCACCTTGCTTTCTCGGGCTGCCCCTTCCTGGTCAGGTCTGTCAGAGGGGCGACTATAGAGGAGAAGTTAGGGATGAAACAGCGATAGTACCCCGCCAACGGGGTCGCTGAGCCTCCCGGATGGCCTCCACCTTCTTTTCCTGCGGCTTGATGAGCCCTCGGCCGACTTGGTAACCTAGGTACTTTGCTTCAGAGAGCGCGAGATGGCATTTTTTAGGGTTTTACGGTGTGCCCAGCCCTCCTGAGTACCCTCAGCACCCTCTGGAGCCGCTCAAGGTGTTCTTCCCAGGTCTCTGATTGAATGACTACATCATCCAGATAGGTTACAGCATACTGTTGGTTGGGCCGAAGAAGGATGTCCATAAGCTGCTGGAAGGTGGCGGGGGCCCCGTGTAGGCCGAAGGGGAAGGGCCCGATACTGCCAGTGGCCGCTGGGCATGGAGAAGGTGGTTTTTGGCTTCGCTTCGTTGGAGAGTGGGACTTGCCAGTACCCCTTTGTGAGGTCCAATGTCGAGATGTACTGATCCCTCCCCAGGTGGTCGAGCAGCTCGTCCACACGGGGCATGGGGTAGGCGTCAAACTCGTTGAGACCTCGTTGAGCCGGTGGAAGTCATTACAGAACTGGAGGGTGCCGTCTGGCTTGAGAACCAGGACAATGGGGCTGGACCAGGGGCTGCGTGATGGTTCAATCACCCCTGACTTCAGCATTTGTTTTACCTCCATTTCTATAGCCTGCCGACAAGCCTCAGGGATCCGATAGGGCCACTGTTTGACGATCACTCCAGGAGATGTTTTGATCTTGTGCTGCAGGACGTGGGTCTGCCCAGGCACTGGAGAGAACACATCAGAGAACTTGTGTTGGAATTCTGTCTTCTGGGTGGCAGAGAGAAGCGCGATCAAACAGGAGTTCGAACAGGAGTTCAAACGGTGTGAACCCAGTGGAGGCTTGAGGGACTTCTCGGACACCGAAAAGCACATTAGGGATCATGAGGTCCCTGTCCTGGTGATCTTCGGCCACAACTCTCCACAGCATCTGCTTTAAAGTCTGATTAAAATGCTCCACCAGGCCATCCGTCTGAGGTGGTATGCTGAGGTCCGCAGCTGCTTTACCTGGAGGTGGCGGCAGAGGTCAGCCATGAGTCTGGACATGAACGGGGTATACAGTATATATATATATATATATATATATAATAAACATATCATAATAACATAATCAACATAATAAAAATATATTGTTCACATAATGTACATATATTATGTTAACAGTTGTTTTAATCGTTTGATGGCACTACTAAGCACAAACCTACTTAGTTTTGATAAAAATTTCTAAAACCAAAGCTAGTATCTCCAGTCATTTTGCTACTAAAGTAAATACATCTTGACTCTCGAATGTTTGGATATTTGGATATTGGATATACATGCATTTTATAGACAACACAGTTTCACGACCAATTCATATGTATTTTACAAGGTGGCAATATTTTTGACAATTTGTAAAACCTCAGTCATAGATAATTTGTGCGATTTGTCTAAAATTCTAGGTTTAGGGGCGAGGTCAGGTGTTCTGTAGTTCATTCATACAAATTCATACTAATTTACTTTTTTAGACAATTTAGGAAAAATTGTATGAATTCGCAACATTGAGCTCTTATGAATTTGTACGAATTATCCACCTCGTAAAATATGCATGAATTGTCATGAGATCAGGCTCTTTTAGATGATAATATAATAAAACTAAGTGGCATCTGCAAAGAAATTTCTAGAGGTTTTTCCTAAACCATTTTTGAAATATGCAGATAGTTGTTGCCTTTATATTTTTGCTAGACTGTTAGCAGAAGAATGGGTTTGATGCAATAAAGAGGAAATTAAAATGTACGTCTAGGCCATGCGCTCTGTGAAACTAAGAATATCTGACAGACTGTTTGATATTACAAGCCTTACAAAAATCACAAGCCAGCATTAATGATTTCAGCTCCGTCTGACAGGAAGTTGGGGTTGTGACCGCTTCCCAATTCGAATTTTCTGATAGCGAGTGATACACACAACCATAAAAAGCTCTTACGAAAAGTGATATGCCACCCATCAGCTCTTGACTTGTTTTGCTGCACATTCCCATGACACAAATCAGATTTATTCAGAAACCTTTGTAAGATGCTTTAATTTGCCCTGTTGGCGTGGGAAGGCACACCATGAGAACCTCTCGTAGCCCAAAAGCCATATAACCATAAAAGCCAATCCGAGATCTCCAAACAACAAAGACCAACAACGTACTCATGTTTACGGCCCCCCTCCCCTCCCTACCACAGTCACAGCTGTGTCGGAAGAGAAGGGCCTTTCAAGAAAACTGTACATTGTGTGTAATATGTTGTGAAGATATTGTTCTTTCACTATCATAATTGGTGTCAATTTGAAGATCAAAAGGCAAGTGGTACGATGGTCAAACTCTCATATCAGTCACTTAATTTATGAAAAGGTTAAGTTCTTTTTAGGAATTATATCTCCTCTTAAAATGGGAGTTTCCCCTCTAGGGCCAAATTGAAGAGAACTCAAATTACGACAGATGGCCCAAGAAGAGCCTTTTGTGCTTTAGGGTTTTTGGGGGATATATAAGTGAAAAAGCAAAACAGTTCATTAGGAATTTTTCTGTAACCAGAATGTCCTCCACCCGGTTACATCCTATATGTAACCAAGTGTTTTTCTGATCAGGTATGCATTATTTTCTAATAGAAATAAATTGGATTCTATTTAATTGGCTTGAGTATGATTTACTTTAATTTGAAATTAAATTCTCTTTGTTTAATTATGTAATTGGCTTTAACTATATGATGCATTCTGCTAAATTAGAATTGAATTCATGCTGTTTGATTGTGAAGTTGATTTGATACAAATTTACCTGACGAATAAATGATCTCTTAATTCATTTTAGAGTGTTGAACTCATTTGCGACCAGTAGATTGTGTGCGACGTTTGAGTGCGCATAAGTATTATGGCTAGGATATGACAAACAAGAGGCATGAATAGACGGAACCGTTTGCACTCTATTGCAGACACCTCTCGATTTCTGCTATCGCTGGAGTTAACACGTTGATATTGGTAAGACTAAATAAAACTATCTTTTTATACCCAGCAAGCAGTAGGCGGCTAATAAAAAGATATTAGTCTAAAACCTACAACCTCTGAGTAACTACCAGAACTAGCGAGCATATGAAACGAGATGGTGGAATGGCCGACACCAAAACTCTGACGACTCGAAGTCCCACAAGGAAAGGGTAAATGGTGTTTAACATGTAAAATAATTAAGTCTCCAAATTATGATAACTAAATTCAAACACATAAATTTAGTATTGTAATCTAAAAGTTAATAATAACTTAAAAGTAATCTAAATTTAATATCAGGTAAATAACTTAAAACATGGAGTCAGAAAAAACGAGATCAAACTTAAAGTAAAGTTAGGAACAAAAGCTTAAAAACCGAGGAGCATTTGAAGTCTTTTCACAGAAGCCGGATGGTGAGACACGTGAAGCACCCAGCCAAAATGGGCGGTGGCTTACACCTTTGTACCATTCCTTGAGTAAGACAGACTGCGGCCAGCTGTAAAACATGATGACAATGACGTCACAGGTTAAATTTAGAGAGGATTTCAGTTCGTGTGCTATATTTGGACTCCGAACCAGCCATGATGTCAGGTTTGTGCAGTTTTGACTGAACACTGAAAAGAGTACTATGTCATCCAATACCAACAGAGCCTGCTGTGGAGTTTCACTCTCTCTACATGAAATGTAATGGCAAAAATAAGCGTGAATGTTTCTTATTATGTTGCAACAAACCCAAAACACATTCCTGTGTTCCCTAAGAGATCTTTCTTCAGTCATCAATAATTGACCCCACTGCTGTGATAGGTTGAATTAATCACACCCTCTTTTACAGCATGACATGTGTTATAATTCTGGAGATAGCAAGCACTGTTTGAGTGAGAGGCAGATGAAATTAAAACAATGCAAACAATGCAAATGCAAAGCTATATGAAATTAATGAAATATTCATTTATGGACTGCATTAAAACACTAGCTACAAATTGATCAGTATGTTAATCAGTGTTGGGAGTAACGCGTTACAAAAGTAATACACTACAGTAATATATTACTTTTTGCTGTAATGCAGTAGTGTAAGGCATTACTAATCAAGTTTCAGTAATATTCACCATTTTTTAATTGTTCAAAAAACAGCAAGACACAAGATATTAACGTATAAAAAAATTCCACAAGTCAGCTCTATTTTATGTTCATGGTCAGTTATTATCCATGTGTGGTGTACAGGTTTGTAAATGAATACTAAAGAACATATATATTCTAATATATATGTGTAGAACGATGTATTTAATTCATCTTGCTGGCGTAACCTTGTATGTGTGACAAGGTCAAGTGAAGGCGTATTTAGGGCAGTGTCGCGAGGCTACTGACCCAACAGTGGAAACGTGGCATGATTTCGTCCTCTGTGTTCCTCGCCCTGACTAGTGGTCAGAGCAAGTCTTTTTTATCCTTCTACCAAAACAGCTTATACTGTTTCATCTAAATAGTTCAGTTTTGTGTGTAATGGCAAAATAATTATATTTGGTTTAGTGCTGCACGATTAATCATATCGCAATCGCTATGTCAGCCTATGCAATTACATTACAGCAAATGTTGCGATTATGTTAAAAAAACAAATGCATTCGTGAACATAGCAAGACATTCGTTCTTGCGTTCACACCAGATGCAAATGAAGCGTTAAGAGCGAGTGATTTACATGTTAAGTCAATGCAAAGATGCAATTAGACATCCTGCAGCTCGATTCACGCGAATTAAGCAGCGAGTTAAACATGCCGGTGTAACTGCATGCATAATAGAGCTGGGCGATTTAATCGTCAATTAATGCATGCGCATAACGTTAGTAATGCCGGTTCTTTGATTAGCGGTTAATCTCAATCAGCTGATCACAAGAAAGTCTTCACCATTCTGCACCAATCAATGGAACTCATCATACTCTGTTTCTACCCTTTCAAGCTCCATATCCTCTGCACGATCTCTTCTGTGTTCAATAACATTCAGTTGTCACTTACCTCCTGTGTAGCATCTGCTTCCGTAACAGTAACCTGGACCACGCCGACAAGCACAGAATGAGTGTACCAAATCCATTTCAGGAGCTCATCGACAACCTCCAGCTACCCACAACACCCCCAACTGCAACTGTCAGCACCTCCTTCGGATACACCTGCCACTTCCGTCCCATGGCTCCTCTGTCAGGAACGGCTTTGCAGTGAGCAGAACCACCCTGGCCCAGACGGGAGCCGCAGTCTCCTCGCTACATATGTTCATCACCCACTTCAAGGAGAACTTTGATCACACTGATGGTGAAGATTCAGCGGGTGAACACAAGATGCCATGACCATCCAAGAATATTCATTAAAATCTTGCACTCTTGCAGGAACTAGCGGTTTATAATGAGCTGTCTCTCCTGACGACCTACCAACAGGGATTGGAACCCTAACTCTGCCTGATGTTAGCCGCTTTTGATGACTTGAAAGTTTTATTCAGTTTTCTATTCGCTGTTCATCTCGCCTTCAGTCATGTCTTTTGGATTGTCCGAGCACTGCAGATTTATTGCCCCACCGCCCGGAGTATTCCAGCCCTCCAGAGCCCAGTGCTGAGCCCATGCAGGTGGATCAAGGCTGTATGTCAAATGCGGAGCATCAGAGGCGATTGTGGTGAGAATTGACATTTCATTCGGGAATCCCTCAAGCGCCTCCACGACCCGTGGTGAGTGCAATTCAGCCCAGTGAGTCTATCCCCTCTCGCTTCCGGAATGTAAAGCCATGGAGGAGAACATTCAAAAGGTTACATCCGCCCCTCTACATCCCCTGCTGCTTCAAGTTTTTTCTTCGTGGCCAAGAAGGACAGAGGCTTGCGGTATTGATTACTGGTCACTCAACAAAGTCACAGTTAAATCCAGATATCCCCTTCCCCTCGTCCTAACAGCCCTCGAGATGTTACGAGGCTCAACCATCTTCACTAAACTTGACCTGCGCAGTGCCTACAATCTGATTAGGATTCAAGTAGACGGTTAGTGGAAGACAGCTTTGGTCACACCCACAGGGCATTATGAATATTTAGTTATGCCGTATGGTTTAGTCAATGCACCCCCCATACAAAACTTCATGCATGAAGTATTCCGGGATTATCTCTACAAATTCTTAATCATTTACATTGACGACATCTTAATCTACTCGAGGGATGAACTGGAGCATCATAGGCACGTAGCGGAGGTCCTTCAAAGATTACATGAGTTTCAGCTCTACCTCAAGGCAGAGAAATGCTCTTTTTCACCAATCCTCAGTACACTTACTAGTATATATCATTGATGAGGTTGATGTTCAAATGGACTAGAGAAAGGTGAATGCAGTTGCTTCCTTTCCCACTCCCACTACAGTGAGAAAGAACACCCCTCATCCATGCTACTCACACATCATTGTACACTGGCCACCCCAGGGCCAACAGAACTCTCTGACTGTTGCAAGATCGCTTCTGGTGGCCCGAGATGGCACGGGACATGAGTAGGTACATGAGGGGATCCCGGGAATGTGCCATCTCCAAGAGCCCCCGTCAGCTACCACCCGGTAAACTGTTCCTGCTCCACATTCTGAATCACACTTGGTTACACCTAGGAGTAGACTTCATTACCAACTTGCCCCCCTTCGACGGTAACACCTGCGTTCTGGTAATTGTAGATCGGTTCTCTAAATTCTGTCGTCTCTTACCGTCTCTTTACCGAAGAGCTGCTGTTCAACCAGGTGTTCAGATTCTGTGGAATTCCAGAGGACATTGTGTCAGATAGGGGGCCAAAATTCATCTCAAGGGTCTGGATGTCTTTTTTCGCCCTCCTTGGTGTGACAGTCAGTCTCTCATCTGGATACCACCTACAAGCTAATGACCAAATGGAGAGAAAAATTGAGGAGGTGGGGCGGCTCCTCCATTCCTTCTGCCATGGCCACCAGGACTCCTGAAACTAGTTCTTGAGCTGGGCAGAGTACGCACAAAATTCCTTGTGTCAAGCTTCCACTGGTCTAATTCCCTTTCAGTGTGTACCCGGTTTCCAACCCCCTCTATTTCCATGGTCCGGAGAACCCTCGGATGTTCCAGCGGTAGGTTTCCTGGTTCCGGGACAGTGAGAAGCACATCATCATCTGCAACGGGCAGTGCACAGGCAAAATAATAATAAATGCATTATCAAATAATAATATTTATTTTATCTTAATGCTGCTTGTTTTTGCTGTAGTTACCTTGCAGTTAGGAAAATTACATGACTTCTCTTTGTGAGCGCTTATTTAGTACCAAGTGAAATTTACTGTTGTGTTTAGAGAAACACATGAAAACCCTGCTGAAATGTGTATATATACTTACATGTAAAATTAATATGTGGTTTTAAGACCTCAAACCGTTTGTTTTGACATGCTTTAGGGGGGTTCAGGCCTTAATTAGGATGTTCAGACGTTGCTCTTGTTCGCACCCTGCTATCCTCTCACACACTCCATCAGTAAACAACAATCACACACATCAGTCTGCCCAAGTTCCTTACAAGCATTAGGTTCTTTCTGACTAACAGTTAAACAGGTTTTCTTAGTCAATGACAAGTCTGTAGATTTGTCTAGAATATTAAGATTTAGTCAGAAACAATATTAAAACTCCAGATGGTAGGAAATAAAAAGTGTGAAGCATGGATAGGAACATTTCTGGTACATTTAATCCACCATGAATATGCTGACTGAATATGTGCTTTAATCATGTAAATCTATCAGTATTGTGCATTTATATAGCGCTTTATCATGTATGACCATACACCCAAAGCTCTCAACAATGGTGGTGGTGGTGGGGGGGTTCCTCCTCAACCACCACCAGTGTGCAGCATACACCTGGATGATGCGACGGCAGCCACAGGGATTATTGGAAGGCCATGATAGACAAGGGCCAGTGTGAATTTGGCCAGGACACCGGGGTTACACCCCTACTCTTTACGATGAGTGTCATGGGATTTTTAATGGCAACAGAGAGTCAGGACCCCGGTTTAATGTCTCATCCAAAAGACGGTACTCTTTTGACAGTATATGGCGCTTTTCCACTGCATAGTACGGTACAGTACGGTTCAGTACAGCTCACTTTTGGGGGGTTTTCCACTGGGAAC
>JAUMHQ010000069.1:734274-746912 GCA_032361165.1 Enteromius paludinosus
GTCACACTTACAGTGACTGTACTCCACGTATAGAACCAAATATACAGTGCGTTTACAGAGACAGCTGCATCAATGCAATACACAGGCGTCACAATCGCGGCAAACAATGTATCACGCTCGAATGTTGATTGCTGATTAGCTTGCACAGCGGACTGAAAATAAGACTCGCTGATTGACGTGATGGAGCGGCGAAGACGCCGCAGGAGCAGCTTTTGTCAGTCCGACTGCTTCCTGGGATCTGAAGGAGTCTCGTTCTTCAAATGCTTTTCATATGTCACCATCAAATGTGCATCGCTCAAACTCTAAATCTCCAGTTGCTGATGAGATTTACACTTTCTGAATCTTATAAATCTAGAAAAATCCAGTGTATTCAGGAATCAATGATGAATGATGCACTTTTTTGACAATTAATTTGTGTTTTTTTTTTATTCATGATGCATTATTAGTATATTGTACGTAGAAATGAACATGAACCTAAATGAATAGATGCTGTGAAAGTGTTGTGCACTGATTCAACTACATGTTAACTAATTCTCCTTAAGCTGCAACTACATGTCTACGAACGCTCAGAGTAGAATGTTAGGGTAGGTTTAGAGGGTTGGTGGAATAAGTTTCTCATAGTATTTTGTACGTTGTGGACCCTTTAATATAAAATGTTATCAGATATTAAGCAGACAGTATACTTATACTCTTATGACTGCTAGTTGACTGTTTGTAGAGTCTAATAGTGGACTATCGAAATAAAATGTTACCTACCATAATTACTGTACATGAAGCAAAAAGGATTTGATACTCTGTATCTCACAATTCCAACCAAACTCATAACTTATATTGAGACCTTATCTCATAATATTCTTTACTAATATTAACAAAATGTAGAGCTCAAATAGAAACTTATTTCTGAGTATTAAATGTCGGCCCTTTTTGTAATGCCAAAGTTTTTCATAATTGTGACACTCCCTCGCACAACTGGCATTTAATTGTTCCATGTGACTAATGTTAACAAATGAAACCTCATTTTAAAGTTTTGCTAAAAAGAAAACAAACAGAACAAGCAGTCAAGTGTATACCAGTTCTGCACCGAGACCCCTAAAGAAAGATCATGCTTAGCAGAGCTGAGGACATACTTAGTCTCTTGAGCGAGGAGTATTTGTTGAGGTCAGCTTTCACGGCAGATTCGTAGGACGGGGGGAGGTGGGAGAGGCTCTGGAAGGAGCGTGAGAAGGACAGATCGTATGGCTCGGTCTGTGAGGTGAGGATACTGTTCATCCGGGTGCTCTCTGCGGGCAAGACAAAACAAACCATTCAATCTTTAACTGGGCAAAGTCAAAATCACAAATGTGAACATCTCCATTGTCAAACGTAAGCTCTTTTTTGAGGTTTTCTGCACACACTTGACATGTTGGAAGACATTACTGTGAGGAGGGATGATGGGGAACGTCTGCACAGGGTTTAGGTGTCTATAAAAAGACCAGAGTCGCAGTGCCACGGTGACCAATGGCATTCGATCGACCGTCTCATTGATAACGGAGGAGCGGTTTGGGTGACTGATGTGATTTGATGTGTGCGGCGGCCCCTGCGTGCCCGTCATGCCAGTCTGATTCTGGGCAGGCTGAGGATCAAGCCCTGGTTATAAATAGGGCAGCGACTAGCGCAGCAGAACGGGGTGGGAGGCGACAACACTCCAGGGAGCCGGCGGGGCGCTCGCACGGTGGGTGGACGGGACGGAACGAGTGGGGGAGATACAAAGGACGAGCAATGTTTACACAACAGCATTTTGCACTCACTCGGTTCATGCCATGGGGTTCAGCTGTTTGTGGTGTGTGAAGTGGAAAACATTCATCTTCATTGGAAGGAGGAGGAGGAGGAGGAGGAGGAAAGATTGAGAATCAATGATGTTGAAGATAACTTACCATGCCTTAGAGATCTGTGAGCTGGTCAATTCAAGGGAAAAAGAACGCAGTTCAATAACAGCACTATGTGGAGAGAGCAGATGAAATAGAGTTGGGGACGGGCTGCTTTGTTTTCTCGTGCTCTTGTAATGATGAAGCATTGTGAAATGGCAGTTTGAATTGGGATTTTTGTCAGAGTGACTATTTGCACCAGCTGTAGAGAACAGTGTCCACGCAACGTGACGGGTCTCACAGCAATAGTGTGGTGAAACCAGACAAACTACGAGAACATGTGATATGGATGGTGGAGACATGCAGTTTCGCTGTACGCAGATAAACTGACTTCATATTCTGTATAGAGACGTTAATCTGTTCACCAGAAGTGCTCTTGGATCCAGAGTGGGATTTTGAACAATTACCACTCAAAAACAACAAATATAATTTTCCTTTTTACATATTGGTAGTAAGTGGCCTGGCCATCATTGCCTTTAGATGCTAGAACCAGCTAGAACCTATTTCTTCTGTTAGAAAATCATTATTGGTAGACTTCAGGTTGTCCCGCTACGCAAAGTCATCATAAAATGACAAGACTCTGGGCTAGTTTTTTTCCTGAAGCAAATTAGAAATAACATAGCTTGGCAAACGATATTTTCGGATAATGCTTTCTTCTGGCAGTCAAAATACATTAATATGTGTGGAAAAAAATCCACTCCCTTCCACCACACGCTCCTGCCTCCTCCTAGAAGCAAAATGCCATTAATTTGACAAGCGAAAACATTAGTAAAAATACGATGCATGATTTATTTGAGTACTCTTTAGCGTCAGAAAGGGAAACTCCTACAAATGGATATTGAGTAACTGCGTCACTGCATGTCTTTAGTAAAACCTGACAGTACTAATTTAACAGTATTAATCAAACAGATGGTTTACGCTGGCGGAGGTTGTTAGTAAAACTGGCCCTATACAGTACGTATTGTCCAAAACCCCACCTTTCTTACAGCATTTCCATACTGGCTGGAGAGCACAGATTCAAAAGATGTTTTCTTCTTGTATATGTTTTTAAAAGAAGTCTCTTCCAAGGCCTCATGTATTTGATCAACATACAATAAAAACTATATTATATTGTAACTTAGTATTATAATTTAAAAGAAAAGTGAACGTGAATACATTGTATGTTAAAATGTCATTTATTGCTGTGATCAAAGCTGAATGTTCAGTATCTTTACTCCAGTCTTCAGTGTCACATGATCCTGCAGAAATCATTGAAATACGCTGCTTTGCTGCTCAATAAACATTTCTGATTATTGTCAATTATGATATTATATTATCAATTATTGTGCAGCCCAGTTTATTTTTTTAATTGTGATGCATTTTATTTTTAAGCATGATTTGATTAATAAAAAGCTAAAAAAACAGCATTTATAATATAATAGAAATCTAGTGTAACATTAAAAATACCTTTACTGTCACTTTCAAATGATTTAATGCATCCTTGATGAACAAAAATAGGATTTCATTAAATAAAAGCATTTTTAAACAGTAGTGTATAGTTATTGAACTATATGTAATGACACTATACAATGAAGTCTTGATTATTATGAGTTAATTAGAACCTTTCTCACAACTGATTTAGCATAACAGATTTTTTTTTAAAAGTTTTACTCTGAAGCAAATACATGGGTCAATATTTAGGTATGCATAACATGTATTTATTGTTATTATTTTTTTTTAATAGCATATGTTGCTAGACAAATTGCAAATAGTCTTAAAAGAGACTGATCTCTGCTTGGACACTAAAGCCAACTGCAGGCTGAGCTGACCAATGCTTCAGAGACGACTACTGTATAATCATTATGAATCACAGCAATGTGGGAAGAGTATCTCTTTTCATACAGTGAATTAGCTGATCTGTGTGGATGCAATAACAGGCTTTGTCATAAAAACATGGATCCATTGGGGAGCCTTTGAAGCTTGTTGGGTGGGAAAGTGATCCATCTTTAGTCTCCCATCCTCCACCAACCCAAGCCAGACTAGTGTTTCACCAACAGCAGGGATTTAATCAGCGCTAACAAACTGAGCATTTCTGCTCACTACCGAGAAGCTTTCCAGCCTCACATTACAGCAACATCAGCTGGAAGATTCAACAACATCCCGAACCCTGCTCTCATGCCTTCAATAATACATTCTGGAGACAGATGATGATAGTTTGGAGGCATGAGTTTGAATGGATGCTGTCCTCTGAACACAGACGGCATATCGCTTTGAAGAATTGAGCACAAAGTGCTATAAAGGTCTCATTTCAGGCTCCAGGTGTCAGACTTATAAGCTTTGACATGTCAGAGAGGCTCAGGAAAGCCCAGTAATTCACTGCATGTCTGGCTTTTAGTTGCGTCCTCTCCAGACCATTCACTCAAATCGAGATCCCAGGTTTGTTTCATGGTAGATGATGATGAAAATGGACAATGCCATTGATCTGTTCAAAGAACCAGCTGATCTTGTAGGCATGTGAAAAGCACTCAACAGTAAGACTACACTCGTGAAATGGTGCTGTTGAATGAGGAATGTGGCTCTTACCATTTTTAGGCGTTCGAGTTGGGCTACTGAGACCAAGATGGTTGTAATTATGTTGATGGGCTCCTGCAGAAAAAAGCAATGACAAGTCTGATTTGGTTGCAAAGTAAAGGCAAGCATGATCGATTGTAATCCAGAGCACAGTCACTCACTCCAATGGGAAAAAAGGGAAGCACATTAATAGCTAGATAAGCATTGCAACATGCACTACATGGCCAAAAGTGCGTGGACCAGCAATATGTGCTTGTTTCAGATTTGATTCCAACACCCCAGGCTTTAAACAGCGAGTGGATCCTAGTTTGCTGAGTGGATCATTTACACACCAGAATCACTAAACCTTTATCGAGTTAGCTTAAGCATGTGTGTACCTAAAATAGCTAAACCTGTCCACATATATTTGGCTATATAGTGCACACAACGCATGTGACAAAAAAAGCAACAGCAACAAACAACGCATGTACAATCAACACTAGTGGTCCAGCTTTTTAAAAACATGAAATTAGTATTAAATCAAATGCTCACTGCTATCACTTTTTAAAATATAAAATGAACTCAATTGCACAATGTTTACACAAAATCACTGATACTTGAAAACACTAATTATGTGTTATCCATTGACAGGGAACTGTATATTTTCAAATTGGCACTTGGCAGAATGACCACTTTTGTTAATCGCTCATGCAGACACGGTTATTGAAAGATGGCCATAATCTCAGCGATACAATGCTCTATCACTCACCAACAGCTGCAGAAAAGCTAAACGTGTCATTTACTAAATTGGCGGTTGTCGTTGTAAGTTGCAGCAATAATGGTTGCGCTGCATATGACGATGTGCATTAGTTCAGAGTTCATCATCATCGGCACATCATTGAAAGGGTTGAAGCTGCTTCACCAGTTGACATTTCTATTTTCCCTGCATTCAGGAGCTCTATTACAGGACTAAAGTTGCTCTGTCATCTGTCACAAAGTCTGTGCGCGTGTGTTTAGCGCAGTGGGAGGCTGATGCGGTTTGGCGCGACGGCTCTGTGATGGGCTGAGATGGACCGCAGCATCCGAGCGTGTGGACCACGGTGTGCTGTGCAGTGATGAATGCCAGCTATTCTGAGCTGGCAAAGATGGGCTCATGAAGCGCCTGTGATAAATGGATGAATACTAGAGGGAGCACAACGTCATGCTCGTCTGGATATCTGCTGTTGTGCCTGTTTAAAAATGCATTAGAGTGACTAGTTTAACATCCATTTACATCTGTCATGGAGCTCAGATGAGCGAAGACCCCTGTTTCGATAGAATGGAGTCAATCGTTGCAGTTATTCGATGAGATGGGTCGAGTTTCTTTTTACCCAGTAGCTATGGTTCCCTGTAGTGTCTATACTGTGTACACAATGTAGATTTAGTACAATTGTTTTTGTCTTTAACAGGGTTTTTGAAGCTTCACAGGCGACCCAGACTCTTAACCAACCTACTTTAGGAAATCCCAATATACTTTACAATGCAATTTTGTACTAACAAATTTAAAAGCACATTTGGATTTTACAAAAATGTTATATGAAAAAAAATATATGACAATGAAAAAATAAATTAAGTTTATTTTCTCAAGAATATTATTATTCAGGATTATCTGATGAATAGAAAGTTCAAAGAACAACTTTTTTTTTTCAAACTGAAATTTTGTAACATTCTAAATGTCACTTTTCATCAATTGAAAGAAACCCCACTGAAAAGGACTTATTAAAACACTGTGTATATCTTACTGACCCCAAACTTCAGAACAGTAGTGCACATGTTTATTGAACCCCACACAGGACTTTTATGGAACCTTGCTGAATTTTAATTTTTTATACATAACATGTCAAAAGGGACTCAAATTCAGCTAAAATCATGATTTCGTTGTTTTAAGTTTAATGTGTTTCTTTTTTTTTCTTTCCAGCAGCAGAAATCGCAATTAAAAGCAGCAGGGTCTATACTGAATTAGTCTGAAGGCACTGTCTACAGCATCTTATTAAAACTGACAACTAAAAGTTAAGGAGCGCTTAGGAGGCACACACATCCCAAAATGTCTCAGGTCCACTACATTCACAGCAGCACTGATAAAAAGCCAGAGCTCAAAGCGCAGTCTTGAGTTCTAATTAATAAGAAGCATCGTCCAGTTCAATGATCCTGCTTTAATCTGGGGACCAATTAGTTGCTTTTGAAAAGGCGGTTAGTTGAAGTCTGGCTGTGGGCCGGAGGTCTGTGCTCTCTCCAGTCACTTTCTCTCTCTCTCTCTCTCTCAGCATACGTGCCCATGTAGGCTCGCTCAACCCAAGTCTCTCAGGCCATTCAGTCAACAAGAAGGGGCTCGAGCCGACTGCTCGTAATGCATCGCGAGGTTAATGAAGAGTTTCACACCAGCTCAAGGAGAAGCTGCGCAACGGTGTCTGAGGTCTCCTCTGATATCAAACTCAGTTAGGTAAAACTATGTCTTTTATTCCAGTACAGAGTTTTGTTTTTGAAGCAGACAGCAGGTTTTAATGTCTGTTTTGCCTAATTTATGACAGCATAAAAGAACACTTACTACGTTTTAATAGCTTTAAAGCTGATGAGAACGTGTGGAGAATTAGTTATCCTGAGACATTAACAGCAGTGTGGTCGCTTTTAGAAGTCATAAGCTGTGTATCATTTTTAATATCCGCCCCGGTGTGCGATGAAATCTACATTGTATGAATCAGACGCCGCAAATGTTGTTGATTTGGCCTTTTGAAAGCGAAACGGTAGCAACACCAGAGCCTACAGCTGATGAATCGTCGCTTTGCACATACTCCTGTTTCACATCTAATATAACCTGACAACAACACTCTCGTTCCAGTTTGAATAGTGATGTCCAGATGGCCAAGCAATGATTCAGTCATTTGACATTTCTCTTGCTTTTCCTCCAGAGAATGAAATGCATCGACATCATCAGAAGGGGTTGCTGTTTGTCATCACATTTACATGAGATCTTTGTGGGCGCGTTTCGTTTTCACTATCAACGAGGAGTCCAGGATTAGCTCAAAAGGAGCTCACAAGAGGTTGGCATGCTTTATAACAAATCTCACAATAAGCAGTGTTAATCACTGGAACAATTACAGCAGTAGCATAATACATCTCGTGAGACGTGATATTAAACAATACCTGGTATAAAAAACCTAGTGAAAAGTTCATTTATGATGACGGCATGATTAACGTTTCCTCTGTTTGTGGAAATGAAGTTCAAATCAGATCAAAGATTTTTTGCAAACAAAAAAAACAAAACAAGAAGTAGCAAGTAAACAAGGTCATGTGAGAACATTTGCATGAACAGCTGTGTAGCCTCTAGTGCTCATTCCCTTCTGTCTCATCCGGTCCAGCCCTGTGTTGACGGGAATTAACAACACGCTTCTGCCTCCTTGATGAATACATTGTGCCAAAATCTTAGGTCAGTAAGCTTTTCGGCACGCCAAGCACATCTTATAGCACAGCCAAATACATCTGCTTGTCTGAGTTCCTTTGTTAAAATATCTGGCTCGGAATGACAGAAAATCCAATCGTGCCTGATAAAAACCTGACGTAGAGTCTGGAAAACCCACTCGAGCCTGCTGCTCTCCAGAGGTGATGCTGTTCAGACTAATGAGGGGCCGGAAGGGATTGAGACACGAGTGGGTGGGAGGGTGAGTACGAGAACGTCACATTTCCCTCCAGAAGTTGGTCGTGTTTATGCACCTGTTCAAAATGCACGGCTATGACTCTGCTTTAGATAGAGGCTCTAATGATACAGTCTTGTGGGGGATGAAGTCCGGGCCGACGGTCCTCGCTGACAGTTTGAAACCAGTTCGCTTGCCCTTCTCTTGTGTTTTTGACAAACACGGAGCCGGAAAGCCACTGGGGTCTGGCATTTAACCACTGACAAAAACGGTTAACATTTAATTGTGAAATGTCATAGTAGTCCTACATGTATGAAAATGCAATTCCCCGCTGAAGTACGGTTTGACCCGTCCTGCTATAAATAATGCTGTAACTGAGCTGCAGTCGAGTTCTCTGTGAGCACTGTATGACATCTAATACCAGCACGTACACTGCCGCTCTTGTTTTTGTTTATGTCACAAATTACTCACCCTCGTTTTGCTCCAAATCTGTAAGAGCCTTGTTCATCTTCAGGACACAAATGAATATATTTTCATGAAATCTGGGAGCTTTCTGCAAAGACACTGAAACGTGCAGGCCCAGAAAAGTGGCATCAGTGGTTCAACCTTAATTAGCTACAAGAATCATTTTTGTGCACAAGGAAATACGACTTTATGCTGCATATTCATGACAGTTACAGTATTGTGCATTCTCTGCTTACACCATCTCATGCATCATGGAAGAGATGAATGTGTTGATTAAAGTCACTATTTTGTCTTTCTTCGCACACAAAAAAGTATTCTCGTTGTATTCTCGTACGGTTGAACCACTGATGTCACAGGGACAATTTTAACACTGTTCTTAAATCTCTGGGCATTGAATGTGGTGCTGCAGTTGCATTGCTGTCTATGCAGGATCAGAAAGCTTACAAAATATCACAAACAAAGCTTAATTTGTCTTCTGAAGATGAAGGTCGAACAGGTTTGGAATAACATGAGGGTGAGTAATAAATGACAGAATAACTTTAAAATCAAGCGATACAAAATGACATTAGATAAACATGGTATTTTCTTAAAAATGTGTAAAAATTAAGTGAGTGTTTAGTTTGCAAACAAGTTAAATGTCCTGACCATGATTAAAGCAAAACCTTGATTATACAACAGTGATTTTGCTACTTAATGTGTAAATGTATCGTGATTTTAAAATGTAGAAAACAAGACAGGAAATCATTTTTTTGCAGTGTATCCTCTTTACCAGCGAGTTTTCTTATCATTAACTGACACGGTAACCTTTGGCTCTTGAAGCAGAAGGTTGATGGGTAAATAAAGCTTGTGTATTTGCTTTTAAACCTGTGCTGCACTGACAAACACATACTGATTGAGTCCCTGTACAGCTTTTCTCTCGGGATAAGATGGAAAGCTCTGTGCTGGGTCATTTAGCAATATCACAGACATTTCAGCAATTTCATGGACATTGACCCAGACACGTTTCCTCCATAATAAACAGGACATCAAAGCACTGAACGTACCTGCAGAGCATTTCCAACGTGTTTTATTTTGTTTTTATTCATTTACTTCTCATAAAAGTAACAATGACAGTTTGATTCACAAGAAAAACAACAAAAAGAAAACACATAAAAAGACCCTTCGGCTTGCACATACCAGGTTGGAGGACGCCGGCAGAAGATCTTCTCACGAGGAGCATCATCACGTCGCCCACAGAGATAAGCACAGATTTTTCTGATGTCTTCTTTAATTAATAAGAAGTAACATCATTCAAAACTGTCTTTATCCCTGCGTTAGCATGTGTGCTCCTCTGTCTGTCGGAGGCACTCTGAATCCGAAGCAATGGAGGAACAGAGAATCCAGAGGAACAAAGACACTACAGGGGTGCAGATTAAGCAGGAGAAGAATGATCTAATCAGAGCTACATGGAGATGTGTGAGGTTACACAGACTTACACATCCACCACAAACACAGACACAGGGCTGAGGCAGAGACCAAGGGAAGAGACACACTCAACTACACAGAAGCAGCGTTCCTACCATGATGACTCTGAGACCGAACCGGCCAGTGCTTCTCCCCTGGAAGACACAACCAGGCAGAGTCAAGGTGAGTCAACACATTAAAGACCTTTAACACCAGCATCATTTCCAGCAAAGCACAGGGAGGCTACAGCTCATGGTAAAAAATAATGACGCTCGTGTCCAAGTTCTCCTTCCGCTCGGCAAACAATGGCTCTAGACAAAATTAATTAGGATGGACTGAATCATCGGGCCGCTTTGCAAGAGAGATTGGGACTGAAAGAAATGCGTCACTCGGATGAATGCGTCTTCAAATACACTGCAATTATTGCTGTGAGCATTTGAGTAACTTTGGGGGTGGGACAAAGATAACTGCGTTCGCAAAAAAAAAAAAAAAAGACCGAGATGCCTTTTCATACTCTGGATGCACATTTTCACTCAAAACTGACAAACACAAAGCAGGTCATTGATGAGTGAAGCCTCTCACCTCAATTGCTTTTCTTTTTTTCTCTCAACAATATTTGAGTATTGTTCGCCCGTCTCTTTGTACACTTCCCATTTCTGAGAGGCCTGTAATCTGCCCGTGGCAGGATAATAGTTGACTGCAGTATTCACTGTGAGACGCATCAAATCTGAGGTGGCAGAAAAATTCAATTTTTGCAGCCGCAATGCACGTTACATGCTGTTACCCGCATCCACCCAGCAATACATACAATGCAACTGATTATATATCAAATCCAAGTCAGCGTTCATCCGGATAGATCTTTCTAAAGGCCTTGTGAGTTCTTTAGAGCTTTGAGTTTGACTAACACCATCCCTTCTAGTGATTAATAATGACCCCAGGAAGGAGATGAAAAGATGCTATGAAGTAGCAAACAGTAATGCGCTCTGACCACAGGCTGGTAGAGGTGTAGTGCTTTGATCCATCATTATTGATTACATATCAGTTTTTTTCACCAATCATCCTCAGTACCTTCGACCATGGCACGCTATGACTGAACTTTATGACATACTAGGTTAATACTGGTAATAATGCGAGAGAAACTCATGAGATTCGCTGTCACTGAGGGCAAAGAAAGTGATAAAAACATATTTCTTTATTGTGTGTTTTTTATGTCATATAGCTGAGTTTGATGCTCTGTTAGGTGTAAAAGTACAATCTGTCACTGACAGAACTACTAAGCCATGTAAGCACAACAATTAATAATGACAAATTCTGCGGTTTTAATTGCTTGCTTATCATTTTTTGGCCTTTTTGTACATTTCTTTATTGATGGAGCTGTACAAAAAGGACAAGGAATGGGGAGAATTAGTGATCCGGCTTAAAGCATGTACAATAAACACCAAACCACAATCTCAATCCACCTTACGAAAGAATGGAAGCGCAGCCCGTTTCAGACCCTTGAATTCAAGCAAAGCGTTTTCTTTCTGTGCAAGAATACGTCATGACTTCAGCATTTCAATTGTTGCATGAATTGTGTATAACAGGGAACAATGGGGAAAATGCGACACCTTCATTTCTATAGCATTTTACAAAATACAGAGGGTCGAAGCAGCTTCACAGTGATAAACAGGAAAATAGTAGATCAATAATAGAAACTCAGCCATGGAGAAAGAGTCTGCTGTAAAGAGATTCTAAATGACAACAGTGTCCATACAGTTCAGTGATAGTTCAATTCAGATCAATAAAGTAAAGACCAGATTCAGACACTATCAGTAACCGACCGGATTCAGACGCTGTCAGTACAGATCGGTTTCAGGCACTGTCAGTAACAGACACTGTCAGAAACTGTTAGTGCTCTGACACAATGCAACTTTGCTCGCGGTGACCCGCATTTGATTGCCGATGTCAAGGTCCTTTGCCGATCCCGCTCCCCTCTTTCCACCCGATGTTTTCCTATCAGCACTCTACTGTGTTGTTCATAATAAAGGCATACAATACTGTAAATATATGTTAAATAAAGTACTGAACTGGATTCAGATACTGTCAGTAACAGCCACAGTCAGACTGGCACTGATATAGTGAAGCTGACCGCCAATGAGACAAGCTCCACAAACATGTCACCGAGGTGCTGACAGAACAGAGTCACTCCAACTGCCCAGCGGACTCATTCTTTCTCTACGACAGCAGTCGATGTTCACAGAGATTTTCATTTAGATTGTGACCAAGAGTAAACAGTTCTACAAGAGGACTCCAGGAGTTGTTTGCTTTTCATATGAACAGGTCGCAGCATGCTGGAGTATTTCGAATGGAATCAATGAGGTCAGATGGGACGAAGAAGCACTTATGCAGGATTCCCACATCTTTTATCCAATGAATGGATAATGATTTTTACACAATTTGTTTGTTGAGTAGTAATCATTGAAATGGTTATGTTTCTACCAGTCCTGCCTAACAACAGCCGCGGTTTATTCACGATACAGCACAGCCTCTTGTATTATATATCACTTACATATACAGGTCCTTTTCAAAAAATGTGCATATTGTGATAAAGTTCATTATTTTCTGTAATGTACTGATAAACATTAGACTT